>LUCH01003444.1:13804-45675 GCA_013368495.1 Paragonimus heterotremus
GTGTAAACGACGTGTGAATGGGAACCGGGGATGATGTGAACTGGAATTCGGGCTCATAAACGCGATCGCGCACGTAGCATGGCGACCAGCGAGTTGGACAATAAAGATTGTGCCTTATTGGACGACTTTTCTCTACAGTACGTTAGCATTTCGTTTACTCTCATCACTCGCAAACATAAAATATGCCCGGTATATACATCAGTAAAGACAAACAGGGATTAGACATGCCTACAAGCGCACCAAGTACTATTGAATCCTGACCATGACAACCCAACGGGTTGTCTCAATCACTTTGCTGCACATAACGTAGGCTGTTGAGTTTAAGCAAGCATCGCTTCGCAGAGTCAATAACTTTTGGTTTCGATCGCTCATCAGTATCCTGAATGGGTTTAATTGGTCGACTTGGTGACCCGTCGCTGTGATGTGTTTAGCAATTGACGATGTCTAATTTCGAGCAATCAGTTCACCAAGTTGAGACTAGAATGTCATCAGTTGTTTCAACCATTTCGGGATGTGTTCGGCGACTCATTGTAATAGGTTTCGATCTGTTCTGCCCATGTAAACGTCGTTGCAACTGCGAGTGAAATGATACACACCGTGGAAGACAGAAAAGTATGACAAACTACTTTCGTGATTGCAGAGAACTGACCCTCAAGTGATTTGAACCAAGCGCAACTACGTAGCATCATACGTTCCAGCCAGAGTAGACTGTAGTTTGTGGTTGATGTCGTTGGCCAGATAGTTAACTTCGAATGACAAGAACAGCAAAACATCCTTCTTTCGAGCCGCAAATATGAGTTCAAGTTTTTAATTTACCGTATTATGTGCCTCGATAAACTTATCGAGGTGTCCATTTGCTAGTAAAGTATGTCTGAACATTTTCTGTTCTGTCCGCAGTTTGTCAGGGGTACAAATACTTCCTGCCATATGAAACAGTGTTTAACCAGAAACAGAAATTCAATTGATGAAAAGCCAACAGATCACATAGAGCAGTCCTCTGCTAAAACGACAATTGATGGAACTGATAAATGTGAACTCCTAATGAAATGGGATCCTACAGAATGACAAATCAGTTCAAGTATCGATGGTGTATATGACATCAACAAGGATCGTATTGTTAACATTTGAACAAGTTCATTATGATCTTTTGTGATGATCACAGGTTGATGGCTGGCATTTCGTAGACGATCGCATGTCACAGTCATGTGTCCATCGGCTGAAACCACAGGACTATAGTCAGTCAGGAGTGTCTTGCTTACGTTGCTGTCATTGGTCCCGCAATTGCCAAACAGGCGAACCTTCCGTAACTCAAGCACAGAGAGAACGCGGGGTGATTACACCTTTCTGTCTCCTTCCACAACCAATTACTTTACGTATTGCTACTCATAAAAGTGGGTATAAGCAGAAATACACTGAAATCGTAACTGTATCCATGGCTCCTCGTTTTAAGTTTTTTCTTCTTCAGGGCTAACATTAGGCTCGAGTTAGTTAATTACCTCCTGTTAGTCCCACGAGTTTAATTATCATATCTTTTGTACTGCACACTTCTTTTGTCGTATAATATGTGGTCGACAGCTCGTCTGCGTCACGGTGTCGTTAATGACAACTGAACGCAGTCTTTTTCTGTATTGCATCGTCTCTGACAAAATAACTGGTCAAACCGTAGAAACATCTTCGTCAATCTTGCCACTTGCATTGAGGAGTTATTCGTACACTGAAACACTTACATAGCAAAATATGCGTTGGTCCCGCTGAACTACTCATCCGCCAGCGGCATCACTTGGGCTTTAAAGTGTTTCAAGGTTGTCTCTGTCCTTCAAAATATTCGACGATTGTGTTGAAATCATCCAAATACGACAAGGTTTTTCGATGTTTGGCCTGTCGTGGTCTATTTTCAACCTAAGCCATGCTGTTTTTTGGCATTTCATTCATGTTAACCCCGTTTCATGTGCCAACTCCAGTACACTGTAAACTGCAATACTCAGTAGGTTCGGTGAACAATCCACGTGTTTCAGATTTAAGGTCACAACAGTGTACCAACCGGTACATAGTTGGTGCAGTCGGTTAACTTCACATGAGGAACATGTTAAATTTATCAGTTTTCAGCAGGGAGTTATGTAATAAACGGGCCAATCAAAATCAGATCAAAGCACTATGTACCTGAAATCTATGGACAGTAAAGTGAGATAAACGTCGACTGATCTCCGCAATCCATCAGTGACCTCTGGCTTGGAATGTAACACAATGACGGAATTGCTATTTATCCTCGCATGACAGATGACATATTGGTATCAACAGCATTGAACGGTTCAGACTGTCCAAAAGATGATCAGGTCATCAGCACTGAGTAGAATAGACTTCTGATCTCTAAGTTTAAAATTAGGAGAATAAACGCCGGAGTCTCTGTGTATGGTAAGTGAAAGGAATTGGGGTCAGAACCGTCATCGTATGTTCGAATCAGAACGGTGGCCTCTTTAAGGTTCTAAATTACTACAGACGCACCACAGAACCGGACAAAGGTGGTCTCTCTGGAAGACTGGTTCCAAATGGGTAAGTTACTATATTTTCAGAATAACTGAGAAAGAATGAGTTGTATTCTAGAATGTTCTAGAGACAATGAAGAAAGACGTGTAACAAGATCGTACAGAAATCAACGGAATCTAGTGACGTGAAAGAGCGAACGTTTTACCAAGACGGCAACTTTTTCGTTTTAATCAAACGATGCTGTTAAGTTCACAGACATCACTGACTGATTGTATGTCACAATAAAAGGGCATCAGAAAAGCTTGCAAACCGCCGTGTGTAATGCGTTGCACCTTAGAATAGAATGACACTAAACTTGGATCGAGACCCCCTATAACAGGTGAACAATTGAACATGTGTACAAAATACACTCGGAACAATACTGACCACCTCCGGGGTCTTTAGAAAAGATGTCATTTCCTGGGATTTCTGCAAGCCATCCTGTGCAGCAGGATTACACGGAAAACGCGAACACAACACAAAAACGGGAGAAAGGAGTATAAAGCACAACTAGCTTGAGCAATAGTTACACGATTTAGGCTAATACAACTCGGATCGATTTTTCGTCTATCTATCCGAAACGGTACAATGTCAGCATGAACCGTTTGCAAACACGGACTCCATTGACTAGTGGAGTCCCGGTGCTTTGATTAATGCGTTTCTTCGTGTTCCCAAATTGAAGGATGAGCGCTTCAGGAAGGAAAAGTTCCATGTTCGGTTTCAAACAAGTTGTTGGTGATAGCGGAGTCTAAGTTTCGTTTGTGTGATAATATGTTTGCATTGGTGATCTCAATACATAAACACAAAAACTTAAAACTCCGTTCTTTCCGGTCATGGGACCAAGTAACTCATCAGCTTCACCATTGTCATGTTTATCGCAACTGAACAACGCTATAAATCATATAAGGTGATGGGAATCATTCTGGTTTCTTCTGTTGGCTGATAGTGAAGTAACCTTATCTGCTTTTGTACACTAAACAGTATTTCATGGCAAGCGTGCAAACGTGATCACACCAGAGACGATCTAATGAGATGGCATCTGTCAGATATTGTATTTCGTTAATCGTAAGTTTTTTCAATATGACGAACTCTTCGGATGAGTGCAAAAGTGTGTAACACTCTATCACTTAATCGACTGAATCTGTCACTTATATGACGTTTTTACTTTTGAAGTCTTCCTAACTACATATTGCAACTTGCGTACGTGCGTCGCCAAATAAACCGGTGTTTTTGCTATTCGTTTATGCACATAACTGGGTTCTTGATGTCAAGTCGTTTCTAATTGGAATGCACATTTTTTAGGGCCAACAACACGGATCGCGCGATTCAATGTTGATTAATTCCAACACATACACACACAGACAGCTCTTGCATGACAGTGGTCGTGTGATTGGCTGAACTGTGTTCTGGAATGTGCAAAAAATGGACCATATTTTACGAATTTCGGGTTGTTTTTAAATCAGTGTTAAATAGCACAGATTGATCGTCCATCTGAGACAATTATATCAGGCCACAACTGTAATTTTCATCTGCCAAGCATCGTAAGAACTTTATGCAAAGGAATGCGTAAAATACTGTATATTCAATAATCAATGCTAGTGTAGTGAGGATGAGCGAACGTAATATACTACTCACACGACTACTATTCAGTGGTGGGACCAGAGCATATATTTTGCCATCAAGATGACCGCAGGAAAAACACAGGAAAAAATATCGGAGCTTAAAATCGCCCAAAATGGTCCTTGCTACGTCTGACGTCTGTGGCAACCGAGACAGTCTGGGCCGAGTACCGTGTGCAAATGAGTGTTTTTCTTTGTGGTCCTGTTTAACCGCTCAACCCATGTATTGCTTTACCGAATAAATAACCCTTGTGCCATCCGCGTTCTTGGATCACAACACTGAAAGCCATAAACTGGTAACCGACTTGTAGTTCCATTTACTGCTAATCAAGACAAAAGACAATTTTAACTGTGTAGTTCATTGATAAGTGGCAGCTCATCATGGGGATAAACACCATCCAAATATTCCTGGCGTTGATTTATGCTCGATACGTCAGTGAGTTTGTCTAAGAGGACGAAACATCCTTGCTTAAAGTCCTCTATCACTATGTTGGCCGGGGATTAAGTTGCTCTGGACGGTTTGTAAGTGTGAAGGAGAGGTGAATGAAGATGGCTGACGTAATATCTGGAAACGTTATTGACGTGCAGTCTTATGAACATCGAACACTGAGATACACAAAAACACCCTGACAACTAGATGGATTCGGAAACCCATGAGAGAATATCGTAACGGTGTTCAAGAAACTCACAGTGTGGATAGTCTATCAAATTTTCAACCGACTGAGCCTTCGTGATCCAATATAAACGGCTACTAATTGAAAACATGTTCTGTCGGCACAGTAGTCTGTCCATTCCACCCCAAAACCTAATGAACCGCTCCCTCAACAACGTTTTTAGCTTGATAGCAAAAGGTCTAGTAGAAGAATACCTGATATACTGATCAGTTGTGATCGAGAAGTATACTCTTTTTTCGTGCGTTTGTAGTAAATTATAAAGGCTGACTTGGTGTCAAACTCTATTTAAGGATTTTTTTTGTAACTATGACACTTTCGCTGAAATACCTTCGGATGCATCTGACTTACCACATGCCGAGTAGGGGCATGCGGTTTCTGTTGTTACGTCGAATCCAGCTAAAACAGCGAGTTTTCTTAACTGAAACACCTCATGCTACTGGTTAGTAACGCAATCAGAAAACACAGCACTGTGTTGGTAGATGATACTGTGGGCTGTTCAGGAGAGTTCTATCATAGCCATTCACTGAGGGACTTGATACATATTGAATGCAAAGTGAGGCGGTTGTCCAGTAAAGTTTTGAAGTGAAACTTTGAAAGTCTCGTAGTGGCTTCGTATCTCATTTGATAGAGCACATACCACATATGAGTATGCAGTGCTTGTCGCTGGTTTGAATCTAGCAGATTGTCAAACTTCCCACAAATTGATCGTCTCACAATCAACACCTGTTACATTACTCATCAATCTCACCTTAGATAAGTACTAAGTATTTTAAGCTGAAGGTATCGATTCTGTAATGTCTACACCAGTTGCGAGAAGATGACGAAGTCGAACTTGAAGGACAGGGCCCCAGATTTTTAATGGTTCCGCAAAATCCCTGAAGAAATTTATCAACATTTTTTGAAAACTAACCGAATTTAAATTATGCTCGTTTTAGATCTGCAAGATATCTTAACAGCAGCGAATCAGTGGCCAACAGTTAGGAGAATGATAAAAGACGTGTAGTAAGTAATTTGAAAAATGGTGCTTATTCCATTCCGTAACCAAAGCCGATAAACGATGCAAACAACCTCTAGCCCAATGCAAAGAACTCATCGGAGTGCAACGGTTTAAAAACCGAATGCTCTTCTGGGAAGGTGGTGCCACCCATCTCTGCCGTGCGTTGCAGATAAAAACGCATACAACGTTAACCAATCAAGCAAACAAACGAAAATTAGTTCGGAAAAACATAATCTGCGATATGCCATGTGATGCATATTAGAATGGAATGGCGCCGAATTTAGACCATGCTGACAGGTTAACCTATATGCAGAAAATGCGTACAAAAATACCTACTTTCAGGCATCTCTGTAAACAGACTTGAGTTTTCTATCATAAAAGCCCCTAAGTCACGTTTGTACACGTTTTTAAAACGAACATGAACATAGTTCCACCAAATGATGCTATCAGATTACACAGGATGATATCAAGGCAGTCTTGCCAAGTCGATCAACTCAGTCATTTGAACTGATGATCTCTGATTGGCCCAGGTTCAACAGCCTTCTCATCCAGCTGGTCGTTGTTTACAGTACTGTGCTCTCACTGTCATTCCGAACTGAGTCGATGCATACTGTACATTAAGGTTGCACTGCGATATAATTTGTTGTCTCCAGTATCGCCAAAGTGTCCCCTGCCATGGCGGGCGAGCGGCACAAAATTTAATCGTGTGTGCTCTAACCCAATAACAACTTGGCGATTGATGAAAGAACAGTGGTAAAATCATTTCAACGAAAACAAATCTCACTACATTTGTAGTATGCAAGCCTGCCGTCTTTAATCTGATTGTCCGTTACACTTACGAACCAACTGTGGAACAACGTAGAGACACCGGAGGACAGCGTTCTCCCGAAGCAGAGATCCCAACAACAATCCTACAAAAGGAAACAACACAAACAAGCATGAGTCAAAGGCCCAGTAAGCGATGCACATGACTTACACAAACGAAAACTACGACGGCGTCAATAACACAACAGCAAGCTTTGCTACAAAATTCAAATTCAACCCGTGTGAGCCTGCTGGTTTCGACAGCCCGTTACACATTATCAACCGAAATAACGCGAACTCTTTCATCAGATGGTTAAAGTTCATTCACAAGGTGAAAAACCCAACAGTGATACTCAATGGACGTTGTTCAGAAACTCGTTTGACATCGATAAGGCTGTAACGTTCCAGTTACGTCTCCAAAAGCACGAATGTATTTTATGGTCGCCCACCAATGCCGCATGGTGAATGAAAATTACAATTGTTACTCCGGTAAGTGGGACCGTGCAAACACTCGAGATTTCTCAACCTCGTTTTGTGGAAAATCCTTTGGGGTTACGCCATTGAGGAAAGCATCACATAGATTTTTGTTGATCAATCTTTTATCTTCAATGACAGGTATCAATGTTTCAAATTGCACAAACGCGATGTGGGCGATTGAGACATCTACGCTGATGTTATGGATGATTAATACAAACGAACCAAACTCGAAAGATCAATTTAAATCTTTTGTTTTGTGTTTCTAGTCATCTTGAGACACGGAATCTATAGCCCTCGTATTAAACAATATTGACCAGAACTCAGAGATCACCTTACAAGAAGTCAGTACAGGAGGGAAACGGATCGGTGCCTGAAGGGGGGCATCATCCTGGTGGATCAGGCAAGTAAAAACGTCAAACTCAAAGTTTGAAAGATGCCAATCCACAGATCTAACGATGTGGAGCCACATGCTTGATCAAAGGCTCCCACCTTATGTTGCCAACGTGGGGGGTGGTATTACGTCAGACACTGTTCACTCTAAATGCACCGCTTACAGAAGCGCTTCCGACGTGTACACAATTTAACTCATTCGATAAAGCCAAGCCAATAATATAGGTATTTCGGAAATCATAAAGCCAGGAAGGAAAGGTCAAGATGTAATACTGTTCAATGCCTAAAATCCCTTCTACAGTCAAGACTAACGGTACGTTAATAACAGCACCTCAGATAGAAGCGTCAACTACTGTTACACGTAAGATACTTTTGACTGACTCCTCCTTCAATAAAGCACCAAGGAAAGCTGCGTTCACTGCTTTAGGTGGCAAGTTGTCTCATCGGTAAGCTTAACTGTCACTAGTTATCTGAAAACCGACAGACGCGCGTTACCGTACCTGTGGCCGATTTCACCAATCCGTCTATTCAGTCCGGACTGAATCGGTTAAGCAGGTGCAACTCATACCACAAATTCTCTGTTACCTGTCGTACGTGCGGACAATGCTTCAGTGTCGTTCTACCAGGACATGGCAAGGTCGCACCCAACCACGCACACAATCACCAGCGTAGGCTTCATACACGTTTACCCATAATCACGTGTTGTACACAAGGGGCATGTGACTCGACTGTCACACGTGACAGCGCGACACGTCCAGCCGAGTTGCGTAGCCCACCAACCACACGAAGCGTTCGCCGCACATCGCCTACGGGTAACGCTATGTTGATCCTGGCCAGAATCACTGAAAGTTGTGTTTGGATCACTCCAACTGAAACTGGTGGTTGGACGGCTAAATGACAGCTGGGGGATCGAACCACGGAACTGCCGCACCCAGCGCATCGACACTACCGCCACGACCGGCTGTCTACCTAATACCAATCTTAACTGATCCCTATACCTATACCCATTGGTGAAACTATCGTACTGTAGGTCCTACACATATATACCCCTGTATTGATTGCATTAATTACTGGCCGAACGTTTCTCACATTATTACATGTAACCAACTCTGCTCCGACACTACGAACTTACCCTTGAACTCGCTCTTTGTTTGTTTTGTACCGCCACATTGAACTATTTACGCTGCTGTGTTATTGGTTGATATTTGCTGACGGTTAAATTCCGTGCACATAGTTCACGTGATTGTAAGTTGTACAATTGCTAACTGTTGCTTATTTATGTACAGAACCAGTTTTATCTGAGTAAACCTTCAACATTCCGTCTTGTTCTGCCCTGAATCAAGAGGTTTACAACCGCCCCGATAGACTGCGTATAGCCGTGAATCCTGACAGATTCTACACGCTATCTTTGGCAGATTCACGGGTTGATCGGGAAGTGGCCTTCAAAGTGCCTCTCTCGACTGCACTCGACACCTATAAATGGGACTGTCTGTGTATAGTTAGGACGTGTCATATTGCGCGGTCTTACTGTAGTTTAATCAACCGAACGGTTCCTATCGCTACATTGCAGTTCTGAGTACCGAACAGCCCCGATTAGCAGTATTAGAGTAACCAGTAGTAAACATCAACTGAAATCAAATTTACCACACTTTCACTTGCGTTGTTTTCACTAAATGTGGCCGGAAATGATGCTCGACGAAGATAGTCTGTGCGATGAATTCGTCAACTCATGTCTGGCGGATTCGAGCAAGATATTCTAGGTGGTTTGATCAGACGGCGGTTGTTGACATAAACAATGTGGATCAGAACGGTAAACGATCAGAGGTTGTCTGTTTACTGTGAACTGGTCTTTCGGATGTTTGGAAGACCTTGTCAATTACCGCTCGATCCGAGACGTTTTGTTTTGTTTTTCACTTAGTTTTACTTAATTTGCGAATATCGAAAATGGTTAAACTTCTATCCTGCTACTGCGTCAAGCTTGTCGTTCTTTCTTATGCCAACTAATTTTTATTGAATTGTTGAACAGGATGTTCGAAGATGCTTGACCAGACGATGATTGGTGACACAAAACTTTAATCCGAACGGCAACGATGTCATCGATCATCAACTTCATGGTCACGGGTGCTTGTCCAGATGTTCAGGCCACAAAAGTGTCTAAGTCAGCATTCGAGGCCCACAATGTTGTCTGTACTGTTGGCTGGTTCACTGCTCAATACGGCTGATCGGTACTAAGCCCTTGCTACCCGACACTTACCCTGAACACATAGGCAGTCCCATTTGTGGGTGTCTATCTTAACTTGATGCGAGACACCCAGTACCACGTATGTGGTCTAGTTTCTCTCCGTCTACATGTCCCTACATCTATTATGGGATTGTTCTTTTAAAACAACTTTATAATCTTGCTATTCATTGTTCTGGGGTATGCAGTTTGTTACTCAGTTCAATAAATACAGTTCTTACTTATCTCTGCACAGTACGAAAAAACCTTCCGAGTTAATGGATAAAGAAAGTAACTGATTTACCACCAACGGTGCTGCCACCGTTCACTCAGATTGGTATAGTAAGATCATCACGGACGCATAACATGGCCTAAACCACACACGATAACATCCTGTGGTGTCTAAGCAACACATGTTCAGTAAAGTCAAGGCGTTCCGGTACAATGCGAATTCAAACAGCTTTAGCGAGTCGTTGACAGGGGTTTTGCAGAGAACAGATCGAGTTAAATTTTAAAAAGTAATATTAACTGTAAAAAAAAGAAAACCGTACACTCATAGACAGTATGTTGAGTGAAGACAATTTCAAATATCCCCGTAGAAGTGGTCAACATAAAGTAGCCACTCCCAGGAAAGGCGTGCTTTTTGACAACAGAGCAGGCAGACACAGTCGCTTTCGGTTATACTTCAGGTGAAGCTAGTAACCTTCTAAATTTTTACGCACATTATGACGACGCTTGATTGCTGTGGGAATACTGTACACTCATCCCATATGGATGTTTCTCATGACAAAGAGGTACTAGAGAGCATGAATAGATTGGATCATGAAAATGTGCAAACGGTGCGGTCCTATACGAATTCGAAACATTAAGAAAGATGACTCTAGATTTAGTTTGCCTTCTTGATGGAAGACTCTATGTGCAGGATGCAAGCAGTCAGGCGCCTGTGCTGTGGTTCATGCGCACTCATCGCAGTGTACGACCTTGGTCAACTAATTTGTTCCTGAGTAAGATGAGTAGTTTCATACACGCATGATGGGACGACCAGTGGGACAACCTCGGTAGTCAGTCATTTGCACAGTATGCAAATTCAGAGCACGAGAACTTTGTGAATACACTATACGTACATCGACGAGGACATATGTCTGTTGATGATTGTCCTTCTTCATCATGGTCTGGAACATTTACCTTGTGTAGATAACTTGAATTTATTATCACTGGCTCTCTGGTCCATTCTAGTTTGCTTTTGTTACTTATAGTGTGTAGCGGTAGTCCACAGGAGGACAGTTCAATCAACTCTCTTGGTGTGCGCTTCCCTACATTTTGAGATAACGATTCCCCAACGGGATTCAAACTGTCTGAAATGCAATTTCAAACCCAACGTTTTGCACCTTTTCATAACAGTACCGTTTCATATGGTTCAGAAGGCTGAGGATGTCATGATGAGCCCTCATCCATCAAAACCTTACGAGCACTTCAAAGCGACATTACTTAGGCAAACGACCGAATCCGAGCAAAAACGGCGCGACGATTGAGGTGTATGGCGGCCGAGGATCGTCCCAACCTTGTACGCGATTACTAAAAATCTTGGATAGTCGGTCGACGGATGATGCAATACTTCGTTAGTCATGTTTACATCTACCATCATTCATGCGTATCACTTTGGTTTCTTGCGAAAAGATGCTCTCGCATGAGTTGGCCGACTTCACTGATGAAATAATGAGTATTCCCAACATCTCACATAATAATACCGTGCCTCTGGTGCCCTAACGCCTCCTTTTTAACCAAGTTGAGTTTCTCAGCACTAAAATCGAACAGCTGCAATTGTATCACTGATTACTGATGAGTAGTATCACTGATCACCAAAGAATACCTGAAATCGAACGTCGTGACCACAAGTTAGCTTAGCACTGTTTTACATTTCACACGAATGCTCATAAACACAACCAACTTTTCCAGTCTAACTCATAGAATTCGTTTTCAAGAAACTGTCGAGGAATTCGGTGATAGCGATAACTACGAAACACTCCGTCGTCTTGTAGCCGTCCTTGTAACAGTACTGTAAAGTGAATCAACTGTTTCCCGCAGACTCTGCAGCTGGGAGCAGTGTCGTAACACCTGCACTGAGAGAGAAGACACTAATCAAGATTAACCTTTTTCTGACTGTGGTCAGTCCTAAAACGACCAGCACTAGGCACTGGTATTCGTTGTTCATTTACGTGGTTTTTCGCAACTGTTAACATTCAAAAGCCATTATTCCCAAGTGCATTATAAACTGTTAACTCACCTCAAATACCATCGTTTGATCAATGCTGTTATTAACACTATACTCAACGAACTCCACACTTTAGGTCTAATGGTCAACCACAAAGACAAGACTACCATATTGGACTTCTGAGGTAGTTTCTCAACTTGATACAGCCGAACTTCAGCGAAACAGTAATCATGCAAAATATTACTCACTAATGGTCTTCTAGTGTACTCACAACCAAGATATATCAACATTACCAAAGTTCAATAAGACAAAAATGAATTCTTGCGTTTGCTCCAGAGCAGGATCATTCGCACTACAGGCGTCCGTGTGGTGATTATCGCTTCTTGAACAAAACAAATTTACCGAGCAGATCCCCATTGTCTTATATGCATAAGTTCATTCAGGCTCCTCAAGCATTTTGCTCTTTTCCCACATGTGCATTGCCAGTGCCTATCACTCGATGTTGAAGAGACAGTGACCGTTATCCTGTTTAGCCTCTTTTAATTCACGCAAAAGCCAGTCGGTTGGCAAAATTTGATTTTTTTTGTATACCTTGACGACTTATCAGTTTCAAGTAGCACCTAACAGAAACATCTGCGCCACCCAGAGTTGACACTGGAGCATTTGCACGACCACCGTACAATCATAAACCTTGTCGAACGTATGCTTGGATAGTCAGATCACAGCACTGGCATTACTGGTATCACGCAGTCGCTAAACGAAGCGTTAACAATCACTGATCTTCCACGTCCGACAAAAGAGAAACGACTTCACCAACCTCTGAGAATCGTCTATTTCAACCAATGCCATATTTCTTGTGATGTCCTCATCATGTTACCCTTGATCGACCTTTTAACTTAGATGGACATCAAACTGGCCTTGAACGACCAATCAAAAGATGCTTCGAAAAAACCCGTGTCACTATTTCAAAGCACTAGTAACCCGACTAAATCCTTTCCTGTTTACAAATGCCAAAATTTTAAGGTTGCAATTTTCAACTCCCGTATTTCTTGCAAGAAAACAATGACCTACTGAGACACGTTATGATGCTTTTGCTAGAGAGCTGTTGGTAGTTTCTGTCGCCTTTTTGACACCTGCTAAAAAGTCAAACGCCTTGTATTCACAGTGACTGTGCATCGTTGACAGACACTTTCCATCCTGTTTACCAACTATTCATTTCGAGAAATTAGTGAGTCAGTTTAAGTTTGAATGAAATACTTTTTAGAACTGGCTCATTCAACGCGGTACCCGATACATTAACGAGATCCGATAAAGCCACCATCCATACATCGTCAATCACGGCCTCTTAAAAAACCGTTTGAGGCACACAAGACTGATCTCGAATTATTGAAAGCCTATGGTTCTCTTTCGTTGTCAAATTCCAAACGGTTTCATTCCAAAATTCTACAGAAATAATTAGTGTCACGTTCCACAAAACCTCTTATGATACTGCCAACGATAGGACAGGCAATGCGCAATTCAATGATGTACAACGAGAGCGAAAGTCATCATCATCATCACCATCATCATAGACAGCAATACATCAGTGGTTCACACCGATGCTTAACCGTCACACAACCGCAAAGGGAAAATACTATATAGGAAGAGAGAGAAGAAGAACGAAGAGGAAGAGAAGGGGACCTAATCACTAAAAATAACTAAGTCTATATCCAAACATACAAACATCAAGGTGCCTATACCTTGCAAACAAACAACCCAGCTGTAAGTGGAAGTAAGGCGTCATCGGCAAGACAGCTTCCTTACGGCTTTCACTGCCCCGCGTCATTAAGTGCACTCACTTCACAGACAACTCGGATAAACGACGACAACATTCACGCCACTGAGCTCGGTTAGCCGACATCTCACCTAACGTCTCAAGCCACCGACTCTATAAGTCACGAGAGCCCCAGCCCAAGAGACGAATCCGATCTACAGTGAACAACCCCTTCGTGAACGATTTCATTTGTCTACGTCAGTCGGCCGCAGCGTCAGCAAACAGTGCTCGGTGTGGCAAACGACTAGCTGGCATCCTTAGTACATGACCTAACCATCTAAGTCTGTGCAAACGCTACAATTGAACAAAAGAACTCGTTTGACAATCAGTGCCAAACACCCGCTTCCTAACCTCCTCATTGCTTACCCGCTGGTCCCACCTGACTCGACCGATCGAACGCAAACACCAGTGGTCAAATACCTGAAAATGGTTCACCTCTTCCATCCTGAGTGGCCAGGTTTCGGTACCGTAAAGTAATTCAGCCCTCACTGTCATCTTATTTATACGCCCCTTGATTTTCAGAGAAATGCCTCCCTGTTGCCAGAAGTGCCCCAGATTGGCAAATACCACCCTAGCCTTGGAAATACGCGCCTCTATTTCATTCCCTACACCTCCGCCACCGCCGTCGCTGATACAGCTTCCCAGGTATACAAACCGGTAATGAAATAAAACGAATAACGATAAATATATTTGGATAGTCAGTCGGCGTAACCTCACCAAATACTACAATGTAGTTGAAGCGTACAAAACCGAAGTAACACAAACTTTGAGCTTCGTTCAGTTGCAATTATCACCGTAGCTTGACTGAAGCCCCGGATTTCCGTAATCACATTTAAGTTTTAGCTGAAACCTGTTCGAATACATGAGTTCACCTTAAATAAGCATTGCGTTGAAATTATCTTCGGGAGACTTCGAAAACAATGGAATTCGAAACAGACTGGCTTGCACTCTCATAGCATACTTGAACAATGTAACAATCGCACACAGATAAATAATCAATATCTGATAGTCGCATCACTTGTCCGTCCAGATTAGTTGTAACAAATCTATAGAATGGTCTCAAGTTATTTTTAGGATGACATAACTTCAGTAATTTGTCCAGAGAACATATTGGTGTACAACGGTTTACTCTTAAATAATTTTGCTGGGCTCTCGACTGTACTGCTGTGGACATACGTATGCTATTGTAACAGAAGCTTGCCCATGCCTCTTTCTCCCCAGTCCTTTAGTGGTGAATGTATCTGATGAATGCGTGCTACTTTCTCAACCGTATCACATAGAAAAATACCTAGCTGCGGTGATTAAACAGTCACATTTAATACCTTTCGTTCAGTTGATCGAAACATCAGCGCACTACTATCAGTCGCAAGTATCTTCTCTAGTAAACACGTTGAAATGAACAGGAATCGTGATCAGTTGTTGGAAAAGACGTAACGAATACCTGAGGCCACGCCGAATAGGAATCGATAACAACTACTTCGTAGCACTGGACCAAAATTAAACTACAATAGTCAGCAGACACTCGTTATCAATCCTCTGTAAGAGTTGGCCAAAACAAACATCTCGAAGTTAGCTTTTGTGTTGGTAGTACGAGTAAATTTTCAGTGGGCAAAAAGCATCAACAACAATTTCAGGCCACCAATGAATAAACGCGGATAACGACTTCATTTTCTCAATTCCCAAGTGGCTAGATAGCAAACTACACAAAAGACCTTTCAACGCACAGGGGGGTATTGAAAGGAAAATTAACGATCTAGTTACACTAATGGTAATTATCGGGGTGAGTACGAGAAGCAAGTGTGAACAGTAACCGTGAGAAAAATTGCATTTTCCACGTGAGAAATTGCCACTGACAGTTGTGTTTATTGCACCGTTAGAGCATATGCTGCTGGTTTCGATTCATCGAGTGGGCAATGGTTGTGCTACTCACGTTCTCTGTTAACAATAGCACAGTATGGTTGGAACGGATTTCGTGCGGAATGAAACAGAACTGCACCCACTGCTCGTATTGAACTGGAAATCTGTGCGTGAAAATTACACTTCAGTCGTCTTTACTTGCAGTCAACACAGAGACAAAATACGGAAGTGTCCCCGTAATTGGATAAGGTCGAGAGGCTGGTAATGAGTGCACAACTGAACACGCTGTGGAATCAACCAGTTCGTATGAAAGTGATAATCGCAATAATGTGATGAACATGATCGATGTTTTTAAAAATTTTGTGCAATACAGTCGTCAACACTGACAGGAATTCTCCGTCTCTTCATGATGGAGGCTACCGATTTGCCAGGACGGTAAACGGACATAGGCGTTTACTAGTCTGTCACTATGGTAAATCGTGTTCCATAGACTTACTTATGCAATCTTCTGATAGAACATAGTTGACTGCTAAGGTTTTATGATATGCTTAAGTGTACTCATCTTCTGTTTCACTGTTTCTGTGTAACATTAAGTTCCGGTTTTTCCCTTGTTCTAAAACAACACCAATTCCGGCTAGCGGGATATCAGATATGACTTGTAAATGAAGCTTTGAATAGAATGGACGGGGAACAGCGTTGAATTGAAAATAGTCGAGTAAATGTGCAAGATATTCTTAATGTTAGCTAATTCATTGCAACAGTTCCTGTAAAACCAGTTAGAAGAACTCTCAGCAGGTTGAGAAGGATTGGGAATAAATCGAAAATAACATTGCCGCTCACTTGTCTGAGGCTTTTCGCAGAAGTAATAGAATCTGTAAGGATCCACGGTTAAATGCAGTCCATCGGAACAACTGTAAACCTCTTGATCCGGACAGATCAGAGCGGGATGCTGAAGGTTTACTCGGATCAGACTGGTTCTCTACATAATAAATTAACAATCAACAATCAAATGGAGTCTGTGTACGGAAATCAACCGCTAGTTATTGGCACCTTATGAAGCAGCAGCGCAAACAATCAAACTGAGCGATGCAAAAACAAACAAATCAGAGTTGATCATATCAACAAAGAAGACGTCGTGTAGGAATACAATTAACGCTAGATAAGTTCAAGCCCATGAGGGTACGGGGATGACCTGGTAGATAGTGCTGTCCAGTCTGGCGATCACAGATTTGAATCATGTAGCCGCTGCTTTGTCATCACATTACTCGTAAAACTTGTAACGGTCGAAAACTTCTCTCACTAATTCGGACCAGAACCAACAGAAGCATTATTCAACGCAGCCAGACAGTTTCCATCAGGTCTAACTATATTTCCATCAACCATGTGCCCTGGACACCCAAAGTATTGTACAGAAGTTGAACGACTTTTGGCGACAATGGCAATCTTATTCTGAGCGGAGAACGTTGATCGCGAGTCTTTCCGTTGAAACAATGAACGGTAACATCGTTCTGGTCTAGCTTAACTCTAGAACTCTTCTACACCATATTCTCTGTTACTGTATAAAAAAAATTAACGACTTACTCATACCAAAACAGAGGAAACAGCGCTTGAATAATCAGAATGGCGTATTTGTGATCGTTGGTATTGCCTCTGATTCGTTCACAGGTGTTTGGAATTAAGCCTTTCCAAGTCGAACTGAGAGGATATCTTCAAACCAGGTAATCTACTTGGAATAGCTCCGGGGTTCCGTTCTAGTGCACTATGTTGGGACAGTTAAACAGTGTACGTCTTAACAATCATGAACTTAGTGCGACGATTATCATTACAAACTCGGAGTGTCTTGCTAGATGGTTTTGACAGAGTGACAGCAGTAGTGCAGGCTGACGGTTTGACATATTCATTGATACCTTCGTCAAATAAATCATTCAGAACATTTGACAACCCATCACGTGTAAAATAACACCTATTCATAAATATGGGCTAGTTAGTCACTTCAAGTTTAGTAATTAAACTTTCCTTACCTCTAGTAGTTTTAGACTATTGTGAAATTATACCATTTGGCTCAAATCAAATCGGATGCTTTCAGAGCATCTAATTCAAGAAAGACAAAAACCTAAACAGTGATGATAAAATGTGGGCTACTTACCATCTTCGAAAATCCATCATATACACACATGATACACACTTGGCAGTTCATGACCAATACTACATCACGTTAAAACAACAGTTTTTTGGGGAGGTGTAAATCCGACCGAAAAGTAAGTTACCTCACGTCAGAAAATGAGTGACTTTATACTACCATAAGCAGGATAACCTTGTGTTGGTTGTCACTGCTGACAAACAACTGCATGTTAAAATGTTCAGGTCTAAAAACGTTCGCAGCAAATGACAAGGAATTAAAGTTTTTCGAAAATTCACTCAATCGTTCGTTACAAAAATCAATGAACCGGCAAGCTTTGAAGAAGTTTCTTATGCCACCGATATTCACACACTTAAGCTAGTTGAATCTAGGGCGTAAATTGTGACGGGGTGCATAATTTTGAGGTATCTTTACAAAAGTTATAATGACGCATAGGGGGTTTTTCAGCGTCATCTCAAAAAGCACTAGAGGCCCTGAGTCATTGGGAAAGGACTGTGTTTTTCGATTCCATAGGTCTACTTCTGTCAACCGCTACTGTCCTGGTCTCTGCAGTGGTATCATTTTGGAACTACTAAGGGGTAAGCAGACTATGATCACGGAGCTTTTCAACGAGCAGTATACCAATGGAGTGTGGCGATCCTTTGCAATTCGTGCACACACAACGTGCTGGTTTAACCAAGGGCAATCACTGTACAAGATAACTTCGTCTAACAACGATTTTACCGTGTCTGAATGAGCCCAGTCGGACAGTGTGAACGAAAAGGTCACAATTGATCGCACCAGTCGCAATGTGTCGTTCAGTTTATATGAACCAAAAACCCCACAACATACCGGTAATCAAAATAAGACGTCCCCACTAGATGGCTGTCAGTACGCTTGCACCTTCGCCGACAAGTCTTTTACAATGGCTGGCAGACTGTTTACGAGATCTGGTACCACCGTGCATGTAGTTGTGGTGATTTTACCGCATAAGTATACTTTGTGTTATTGTTGGTAAGTTGTATATACAGTCATACTGTACACAAACCTAGCTGCAGTTTCATAGCAGCACTCGCATTGTTACGGTGACGTGGAAACTAGCTCTATGCTTGACCTAAGTACGCTCAACCTCCTTATATTGCATCTACCAAATGTAGCAACTTCCAAAATATTTCCACAGTTCGCTCACAACAATCCTATATTGTTACTTGCATTCCGTAATTATAATATGTAGCAGCGTAAACAGCAACAAATTTTAATATATTTCCATTTTCTCCATTGTACAAGTCCACAATTTCGCAGGCTTTGCCATAAGTAACACTTACTCTATGGCTGATGAGCGAGCGTGACCTAATCCCATGTAATCAAATAGTTTGACACCATCCTCCACCACCCGAAATCCCCTAAAGTGCATTTGACCCTATTCCGTCTTGTTGGTCAAGACGCCCAACAGGAAATTTCGATTTTGTGTCGACTTCAGATGACCCAACGAGATAACAGTCAAGAAGGTCGTGGCCGTTTCAGCGATTTCAGAAATGTTCGATAAAATACAGAAGTTGAATAAAACAATGAGAAGTCGCAATTCATGTGATGTTCCGCGGAGTAACATTTCGTACATTCTGATCACACATGAATATGTAACTAATTTTAAACGAGTCGAAATTTCACAGAGCGGAAGTTACGGCTTTAGGAATTAAACAGACGGACATCAAAAGTGGAAATCAAAATTGTGGGAATGCCGACTACTAGGGTAGCCGTAGTGTCAACACAAATGGCATGGTGGGGAGATCCGTCTACAGGAAACCTAACTGGATTGAAAAGTACATGCATTTTGAATGCTTCTGTCCGATGCATCATAAGAGAAGTCTAGTCAGTACGCTTTTCCACAGAGCATAGAAGATTTGCACCGAAGACAACCTACAGCTAGAGTAAGGCTTACTGACAGACACTCTGCAGGTCAACGGGTACCCCTGCGATTTATTAGAAAGTACAGCAAAGCCGCAATCCCAACTGTGAAAGTGACGACGGTGCCGAAGAGGAAAGTGTATTTAGAACTCTCGTTTACAGAGGACAGCTGGTCAATAATGACGAGGAATAGTTTAACAGCGGCTGTATCCAGGATATAACGCTGCAAAGCTGTGTGTAACACAACGAACGAGAACTCTACAAGTCGCCCCGTTTACGAACAAAAAGTGAAGGTCTGTCACATCTCACTGTATGAGCCACATAGGGAGATCAAACTAACAACTAGCTGTTCGTATCAAGAAGCATGTACCCAAATGTCTGGAGACGCAGTTAGAAACACCAGGAGCCTGTATAAATGCCGATGGATGGCACCCCCCATCTTCCGTTGCGAGGTACATAATGTGGTGGACTGTCAGGCAGGTGGTGCGAACATTCCAACTCTCGGTGGAATACCTCAACACAGGAGGAGGTGCAATCAAAAACCCACCGCGAGTGGATGGAGGACGGCGTGGGCGACCGGATGAGTCATCGCTCAACCGGATCGGACCAACGGGCGAGACGTGGCAGCCGAAATAGAATGGATGACCGAATTGAAGGCCTGACTATACCAACACTCGCAGGAATATCTCGGCACGATGGTGGAGTACGGTCAAAGCCCACAGTGGATGGAAGGAGGACAGCACGGGCGACCGAACAAGCCATCGCTCGAAGAAATCGGATCAACGGACGAAGACTAGCAAGCAGAAAACCACCAAATAGAAGGCGTAAATCACACACCTAAACCGGGTAGAAGTGCACACGATGTGTGAGCGGAAACCTGGGGGTGTTGTGGACTGGAGTTGCGATTCAAAATAGCGAGCGCACGTGTGGCGTGGAAACTAGCGAGCTGGACAATAAAGATTGTGCTTTATTGAACGCCTTTTCGCTACAATAATACAAATAGGACAGTCAAAATCCTGACGCGTTTTCGGTGATCTTTTGGAGTAACCGGAAACGCATACTCCAGTTTGCTGAGGCTTTGGCTATTAAACGTCACAGTCCCACCCACTGTGTGTTCATAAACAATTTGTGTTGACACTGCAGCTATCCTGGTAGTCGGCATTCCCACAATTTTGATTTCCACTTTTGGTGTCCGTCTGTTAATCCCTCAGGCCATGACTTCTGCTCTGTGGTATTTCGACTCGTTTAAAATTAGTTACATATTCATGTGTGATCAGAATGTACGAAATGTTACTCCGGAGAACACCACATGATTACTGATGAGTAGTCGGGGATTTGGGTAATTTCAAGTTGAACATCACTCACAATCGATCGCAGCTGTCACATTCCCATAGACTTTCCAGTCGGCTCCTTTCGAAAATCAGAAGCACTAGACTCGAGTTTCGCTCTGATTGGAGTTCGTCAGTAGTGTATATCCTCGCCACTGCCGGGACTAGAACTCCGGCCACGCTGTTTATGAGGCAACCGTGTTTATCACTGCGCCATTGACCTTACATTAGGCATTGACGAGCTCTAATGAAAGCGAAACTCGAATCTAGTGCTTCTAATTTTCGAAAGGGGCCGACTGGAAAGTTTATAGGAATGTGACAGCTGCGATCAATCGTGGGTGATGTTCAACTTGAAACATCACATGAATTGCGTCTTCTCATTGTTTTATTCAAGTTCATCAAACAAACGCCAAGATATCCACAACATTTGAGTTGCGGTTGGGATATTGGCAAGTCCAGACCAAGTAATCGGATCTGGATAAAACAGCCTTCACTGTGGGAGAAAAACAGTATAGGTCCAAACGTATGTCGTCTGGATTGTCGGGTATCCCCCTTTACGTTTAGGTGACTGATACTCAAGGTGCTGGACAAATTGCACCATACTGTTGGTTATAGAGACGATAACATCGCCTACAGCGCCAGTGAGGAAGAACACTCGGCGAGTGTTTCAACTGTGTTGTCGGCCTACGAATCAATAGCCCGAACTCCCAATAGGGGAAACAAAGTGGTATTATTCGGTCACAAGTCGGTCACGGCGTGCTCCAGCCGCTGTCCGAGAAACTG
This sequence comes from Paragonimus heterotremus, assembly GCA_013368495.1. Taxonomy (NCBI): domain Eukaryota; kingdom Metazoa; phylum Platyhelminthes; class Trematoda; order Plagiorchiida; family Troglotrematidae; genus Paragonimus; species Paragonimus heterotremus. The sequence goes on from LUCH01003444.1 coordinate 35,524, forward strand.
ATGATAATCGAAGCTACTCCGGTGCCAATAACAAAGAGGATGCCGCGACAGTTTCTTGGTCGAGTTGGTTTCTACAGCCACTTCATCAAAACCTTCCATGACCTCGTATGCCCATTGAATGAAATATTGAAGAATAATTGCTAGTTTCACTGGTCAGAGAGAGAAATAAGATTTTGTCGAAATCTCACAACTGACAATGAAGAGACAGCTGATCCTGAAGTTGTCAGTGGCTGGATAGAAGTGCAGTATTGTAACAGATGCAATCGACCTAGAGATCGGAGCTGCACTGGAGAAGAATGGCGATGTTGCTGAATATGCTAGCCAGGCCGTAACGCCTGTTGAACGAAACTATTCAGTGGCAGTTAAGGAGAGCTTGCTGAAAGTGTGAGCCTTGAAAAAATGTAGGCCAGACTTCCTGTGAAAACCGACCACAAACCCTTGGAGTGGATTAAATCAGTGGACCCCAAAGGAAAGATCGTTCGTCGGGTCTTACAGCTGCAAGAATACGAATTTGCAATCTGTCATATATCTGGAAAACAGAGCCGTGCTTCTGAGTGATTATCCCAAGCTCAACACACGGATGACGTCTGCAAGGACTTCATCGAAGTTAGCAGTAGTGAGCTGCAGAACAATCCTAGAAAAATACATATGGTGCAGAGGCTAGATACAGTATTTCGGAAGGTAATTGGCTATCTTCTATCGGGAGGACAACTTCCGGATGACGAGGGACATTCAGAAGTAGAAGTTTTCGGAGTGCATTGGTCAGACTTGCGATTGTACAGTTTCGGAATTTTAATGTACCACCTGTGAGAGGTAATAAGCGTGCCTGTAACACCGGCGGAGTTAAGAGTGACATGTGAAGAAATACCATCACCTGAAACAAGGAGATTACGGGTCGGGAACAAAAGATGACGTGAACAATTAAGTACTGATGTGTCAACAATGTCAGTTGTTGAAGGGTAATAAGCACTCGAATCAGCAACCTACTCAGCCAATCCCAATCAATGAAATTGGGGAATTATGGTCGGTGGAAGTGACGGGCTCCCGTCAAGTATTCACTTACAGAAACCAGTACATTTTCGACATGACGGAACATTCCACAAGACAGACCAAAGCAGCCGATGTACTCGATCAGAGTGCAAACCCTATGCAATGCTATAATGGAATGTTGTTGCAGATTATGGAATACCGTGAAGCATATTGAATGATCAAGGCCCTTGCTTCAAAAGTGGGGAGTTCTGAAACTGTTTGGAACGCTTGGGAGGTAAGAAAGTTCGCACAACACTAAACCACCGATAATTGAACGGACTGACGGAAAGAAACAATCACACAATCAAGGAGTAGTTGGCGGCGAAAAGATGAGGCTGGAAAGAAACGTTCTCACTGATTCTGTTGACCCATTGCTTTTCGTCACAAGGACTAACAAGGAGACCTCCATTCGAGCTAAAAAAAAATGGGCGCCTGACACGCCTTTCAAATGGTCAGGAACGTGGTCGATGGGGAGAGCAACAGATGGGCACGCGTGAATTAACGAAGGCTCGGAGGTTGACCAACCAAAATCTGACAAGAGCACAAGAGGCCGCTAAGTAGCAATCTATTGCAAAGTTATCGGGTCGATGCACCGTGGTCGAAGGTTAGGTACGGAGGCCGCTGGATTTCGAATGCGCCAAGACTAGGAAGTTTTTAGCGAGGCGGAGGGGACCGTATGTAGTAGTGGAACCTCGCAGCTCAGCATATTTGAGCAAAGATAAGAAGCAACAACACCGAGTTCACGGAAACCAGCTATGTAAATGGTATAACGCCCAGGTCAGGAGAGTGCACAGCAGGTGTGTTAACACCACCAAGGCCGGGTATGCAGTTCACTGAGAGAACGGAGAGAGCCTGAACTACTTTTGTTACAGTTACAACAACCTCTGCGAAAGGATGGGTGTAGTGAGAATGAGCGATCACCTCGTACTAATCGTGAGTAGTCAGTCAGAGACGCGCACTTAGGTATTAGAGTAACCGGAGCTAATACAAGAAACAACATAGGAGTGCTCACTGGCATGATGAACGCGATTGTGGCAACTGTGACGTCCCAAGATATTTCGTTATGAGCAAATGAGCATTCGTGTTTGAGGTGGTAGTGACTCATATACCTCCTGTGTTGCTTTTCGAACACACAATCCTTATGCCATCTGCGTTCTTGGTTCACAACATTAACACCTATGGAGCGACTGGGATCTTTCAACAAACCGATACAAGGCCAGGCAGTAGTGACATGTGGAGAAAGATAATCGATAACGGAACGACTGTGATATCCCACTCAAATAAAATACTATAAGGCGCTTATATATTTCGGCGTCTGGATCTTATCGATGGCCCAAACGCAACAGAAGATCTGCACAGCCACCATTCCAACAACTTCGTGACTGAAAAACAATAGGGATGGTTGGTACAGCACTCTGACCCCAAAAGAGTAGTATATAAACACGCGTGTCGTAGGGCACGCTTGTGACATGTTTTGTCATCTCTAATCTCACCACTGTTCTTCTTACCTCAGCGAACGGACGACTCATAAAATCAGGCATGTTTGGCATCATAACGAGCGATGACCACTCTCAGTTACGCATCAAGACTGTTAATGGTGACAGATATGGGAACAGTAAAGTCCACTGGATCGACAAGAGTTTTTCGAAGGAGTCGAAAGTTTGCGAGACTGTCAATTTTGATCACTTGCAAGTCAGTCTGGATGAGGGGTACCATAATTATTAAGCAAAGGAAATTTGGACGTAAACTCTCTTGTAATAGTTCTCGCTTGCGGATATCGGGAAATAGTCACGGGACACGATTTCGTGTGTGATTAGCTTACCAGGTCGAACAACTGTGAACATCGCTTGGTGCACTTAGTTCAATTTTGTAGTACCTGTCTGTTTCTCTTGCTATATGGACAAGCTGCATCGCAGACTGGTTGATAAGGCGCGACAAATCCTCAGGCCCTTTCAAATTTCCACCAAATTTGACGGGTAAAAACCACAAAACACTAATAAAAATGACTACTTAAATGAACATCAATAGCATAAACAAGACGCGAAATAAGCTCGGAGAGTCAAGCGATCCAGCAATGAAAATGCTCACAGCTTGTAAATTCGTATCCACGCAGAACTGCTTTCAATAATAGTTACCAGATGCTCTAACCATCTCTCTCTGATGGTGGACACATTCAAAAGCAACATGTGGGCCTCAGAATAATACCGAAATCAGTAATCACATTGGGCGGCGTTTCACTGCAACGACAAAACCACATACCAGATTGGCAAGCTTCGAGTTTATAAGATAAGAAACAGAGACCAGACGCGTTTACTTGCAGTTGAAAATCCATATGAATGCTGTCGGAGAAGTGAAACGGGCCAAAGAAACAACGACCTAAAGTAAAGTGAAGTTTCTTCGGTGAAACAATGTCGGACCACCGCTAATTCGCACTAAAATCACTAGAAGGAACGTCTGCAATGCAAACCAAAGCCCCTATACCCGATGTTTTAACCACTGTGACACCGAATATTCGGTAAGTGTGGACACCAACTTCCCGTGCTCCCACTCTGTTTTCCTCCTATCCAACTGCTTGCAGTGTAAGTCCAGTGAATCCCTTGTTCAAACTAAATACCACATAAACGTCTATGAGCTTTCCTACACGTGCATTGTGCCACGAACATTCCATCCCTAAGGCCACTGTCATGCCGACATGATCGATATAGCTTCATTCGAAACGCAGTCAGTACACAATAGTTGAAGATATGCACTACTGATGGGCTCTGAGAACGAAACTCGAGTCTAGTGCCTCTTTCGAAGCGGGTCAGCCGAAAGACCTAGCTGAATGTGAAGGCTGCAACCAAGTGTGAATGGTGTTCAATTTGAAATAATCTAAATCCTCCAACTTCCACTAAAGATTCAAACCATGCTCAGCTGGTTCAATGGAGACAGTAACTTCAGCCCAACTGAGAAATCCTGATCACGGGATTATCAAGTGAAATGAACAGAACGATTCTGTTTATTCTCCTTTCGAAATTATCGGGCGAGCTGAAAACTATTCACATAAGGTTGTGAATGCAATGTTGGAAATGTAGTGACCTGATGATGAATTCCCCCAAGACAAGTTCGCAAACTTGTTCTTATCATAAATGAGCCAATGACTTCAACTAATAAGGAAGAGAAAACAGACCACACAGCATACGATACTAAAATCGAAATAGTCACATGGGAAGTAAAGTGACACGTTAATGTCGGCCGTTTATCACATTTCAACGAAAGACCGTATTTCAGAACACTATGTTTTCTAAGTAAAAACGCTTCCATCAGCTGTTTGAGAATGTTAGTAGACCGCCAAATAGACCGGGTAAAACACATTAAAAGTCCGTGATATGAAATTTGCTGTAATCCCCCGAGCGAGCAGATTCTACTATACGTAGACACCTTCTGTTTATGAATATCAAGTGTACAGTGTGATTTGGATGTAAGTGAATGAATCATTTAGGCTTTCCAACAGACCAGTCTAACTGCTGACTGAACCTTCCCTACGCTTAACCATCAGAGAGATAACACTGTGACTGCATATCAAGGTGAGGATAACCGCTTCAGTGCAACGGTAACAAGGCTGACTGCGTCAGCACCTTCTGTTAACAGAGAGCTTGATGTTCGATTAGCAAACCTCTAGAAAAGGCTAATATCTTGGAGTTGTGATTGTGTGATAGGACCCTAAATGAAGTGGTAAGAGCAATCACACGGCCTGATGCGATTACGTGTTTGGTGACCGGAGAGGCCAGGTCTCTGGTCGGGTGCTGGGATGCCGACCCGCGTTGTCACCGTCTGCAATGGCTACTTACAAATGTGTTCCGCCTCACTCTGTCACAAGTTTCAGTTCGTTCTGTCAGCATAGGCGTCACCGCAACTGCAGGTGAACTGACAGAAGACATGGAAGGCAGCGTTCATGCGAACGGAAAGTGCCAAACGTAAATCCGCAGAGAGATGAGCGTGATCAACAAGACAACCTTTCGAATTACATAGTTAATACTGTGATCTCTCGCGTAAGGAAGGCTGATGATGACTCGCATCTTCGGTATTGATTGGGCTATTGAATTAGCCACCCGGTCATTGCAACGAATTTCAACAAATTGGGGGAAATGCTCATTCGTAAACAGAGCATTCCTTAGGAGCTCCTCTTCAGTTTTTGGGTTGTCGGTCGCGCATATGTTACTTGCTCGATGAAAAGGCATTCGTATTAAATCATGCTTGTAAGCTACGAGAGAAAGTGAATAGAATAGTAAGTAACGCCCGCTCCATGTGGTTTTCCGACAAGCTAGGGAAACTGTCTACCATCGAACTGATGCACACGTTAAATGTGATCGAACGTTCTTAATAATTAGGGCTGAATGCAGTGCCTCCATCGCTCCGGTTGCTACATTTGTATTTTTCCGACCATCAGTCAAAGCGCACGTTAGTTATCCCTATTTGATTAGCGTAGTCTCAAGCATCGCCAAATAGAAGTTAGCTGGTTGTCGCTGTTTGCACTAGACTTCTAAATAACTGTTCCTAATACCTCTCGAAACACTATTTCGATCCCAAAGGTTTTTAACCACAACTCATTGAAATCTTACTGATCCGCCAGAATAATAATCAAATTTGGCGAAACGGAATCATACATCCGACTATTCATATTTTTTTTAAAACTGTGCGTACACTTCAAAGAAATCGTTCTAAGTACATCCTACATTGTTTTGCACGTAACCAGGATCATGTTTTATAACTCCTTCAAAGTCAAATGAACATTCAGGACGACTTCGAGAGTTTTCCAGTAAGACATCACATACGACGCAACTTTTTTTGAAAAAAGAAGTCTTATACCTTGGTTTTCAAAAATATCAACACCAGCGATCAACCTTATGACATCTGGTTTCAAGAAAACAAGAACACATACCGGGCCCTGTCAACATAATGCATAGGATAGTCAATAAAATAATCTTTTCTAATTCGCTAATAAAACGCTATCTGAACAAGATGGTCCTACAACAGTACTTTTATCCGTGATAACTTGAGTACCCACCATCAAAATGATAGTGAATGAAGACGGTTAAATCAGTATTGTGGACCTTTTGCTGGGAATACTGTACAAGAATGATCTGGTAGCGGTTATTGAGATCGTGTCACTTAATGTGTACTTGCGTGCGTTGTTTCTATTATTTTGACCTAGGTCAACACGTGACACGCGTGTCTGCGCTTCCACCGCATCGTGTATGGATGTGGAAAATGGTTGTAGGACCGGCGAGTGTGTGCGTGCGCGTGTAGGTGGGGGCGGTAAGTATCGCCGTGACAAGTGCTTTACATATGATGTGTCGGGTGAGAAGGCGAGACAGACACCACCCACCATTAGAAAGATGTTCAAAGTGTACCCTAGTCACCTCGACCAGCAGAACGTAATCTCACCGAACACGTTTTGGGATCGGTTAGGTCGCACTGTTAGCGAGGATCGTAACATTGCAAGCCTTGTCCAGCTAGAGCAGGTACTCATCGAGACACCGAAAGTCGCCTGAAAAGCAGGAACGGAAAAAATAGGCTGAAATTAGTGTCAAGTAAGCTGCGATCATAGATCGAACAGTGAATGCCAGAAATTGTCCTTTCGAAGCAACAAGTTATGACTGGGGAAAAAAATCGGGTTCTTTAGTTGAAAATGTTCACTAGAAAAGGCTCTGTATTTCGTTGGACAATGTAGAAACGAACAGAATATGGCCCCCTTCCGAGTGGATTCGTAATGATTGTGTTGCCCAATTTTCTATCCGTTACGATGAACGAAATATGTTATCAAGTCGGTGGAAAGACTGAGTAACGTCTACGGCTGTGTGAAGATGGGTAAGACGATTGTTTAAAAAAGGTCACCCAGACCATCCACAGTGCAAACCGGATGTATCTAAGTAGAACTGTAACGAGTGGAGAGTGAAAGCCATGTACCTATCGTGTATGGCCTGCGTTAGATAGACGATGCTCACTGGTTCAGTCCATTTTTTGTTCAACAACCTATGTAGTCGTTCATACCTCAAAGGACGCTAACCATATTTTGTTATTCCATGTCATTGCTGAAGTGAATGGCGATCCGAACCACGATACTTTCTGGTCAGCTTCGAAGCTGCTGTATGAGTGAATGAATTAATGAATTATGTAGTCCTCTTTATAGGTTGTCAATAGGTTGTTTGGTATACTAAACCTTATTCAGTAGAATCACTGAACTGTGTTGTTTTCGTTAAAGAACACCTTCATCTGTAAAACATTCTTGAGCAAGAAAAATTACAAAGCATATATGCCTCATTGTCCGATAGAAAACATAAGTCCTTGTAATTATTATTTGTACTCACGTGTGAAGACAGACTGAGCGTCAAATCAGCACCAGGAAGCAAATATTGTAAACAAAATATTAGGCGGACAAGAACAGGTGGGAGAAAACAACGACAACAAAAAGAAGAAAGATCATTTTGTCAGTTTTACATTGCATGTAATTTTGGAATTCTTATTGTTTTGCCGTAGCATTTTCTCTTTCTTTCAGAAATGAGTGCATTCAGTGGTAGACAAAAACGGTCGCGACAAAAACCGTAACATCATCCCTGTTAACGACTACGGCTGCCGAACACATCGAGCGACTGTAACTGTCGGTAGCATACCACAGTGTAGTGTCGTGAAAAACTGCGTTCTAGTTGGCCATTATCCACTCGAATGCGCCTACTGATTCTAGACGGTTAAACGACGCTCATAAACGGTCAAACAGAGCACTTAAAAAGCAGTAAATGATATAGTAAACGCTGGAGCCACATGAGCCTTATTAAATAAAATCCTTACTGTGTGTGAATGCTCACAAGTGTTTACATTTTTGAAAACATGCCAAAGTGACTAGCGTCCAACGGTGAGTGCTAGATCAGAATAAGCGATCCACAACCAAGTGTAACAATTCGGAGATTACACTAACTCATTGCGGTATGATGTGTAAAATAGTCCCTAAAATAACCGTAGCATATCGTATCAAGGCAACTTGAAAAATTCACAGACATGTCTTCGTGCGGCGTGCATTAAGCTACAGCCTCCTCCGATCACATTGATCGTCAAGGAAATGTTCTCAACTTTTCCAGCTAACCTCAGTGGCGATGTCAATTGTAGGGAGGCAAACGCGCTGTTCGGTCTCCACTCCCAAATATTTTTGTCACGTCTCACTTCTCATGTACCTGTGAACTGAGGAGTTCGGTGTGTCGTGCACTGAATCGGCGAGTCCGTCCAGACACTTTTTTCCACAGCTTCACGTTTATATAACCGTGTTAGTATTTCCGTGCAATACATTTTAAGCCGGTTGCTTGCTCATTACCATCAACACTCCAACGGTGGTTCACATGGGTCAGTAATCAGACGTCTTGGTTAATAAAGTTTACTGTATCTTCCGCTAGGTTTCACTACAGCCCCATATCTTAGTTCGCGCAAGGAAATGCCACGTCCGCGCCACGTCCAGTTACATTTAAACAAACTCGTTCTTACCATGTAGTGCTTCTACCCCATGTCCTTGATGAGGTAAAAGATAATCCCTGGGTGTCAGACTCGACGAAGCTTTACGAGCAAAAAAGCAACCGTAACCGAGCACACTGGTTTACCAACCTATAACTCACTGTACAGCTTTTAAGCACAACTGAACTTGGTGACCGCAAGCCCTAGCGGATTCTCCGTAACATGTAACGATCAACGAGCACGACGCGACCAGAAGGTATGTTAAATATACATAGGCGAAATGATAACCTAAGAATAGGCTAAACAGTCTATGCGCCAACCCACTAATGACACTGTCACATCCAGTGGAAGCAGTTAATCCCAGATGAGAAGCATGCGACACGAAAACCCTCCAAAGAAAGGAAATAATATGTCGCGTGCACCTCGACGGATGAACTCTCAACTTTGAATCAAACAGTTACCTCAACCGCCTAAATCTACAGCCTAGCTAAAGTTTCACACTTTGATGTGGTGCACAACACGCTCGACATCACAACCACCTAGGTTCGCGGAACTCTAACCTACTACAACCGAACGTAAATCAGAATCGCTGCTGGCAACATCAGTAATTTCATAAACACGACCGACGATGCCAACTGTCTTAAATTTATTCAAATCTAGTGTCTGATGAATATCAACGTAGTTTGCCTAGCTAGTCGTCTGATCTCAATTCAAGGTCACAAATCCGTAATTCAGTATCCTAGTAGACCTGTGAGCCAGCTCAACACCACCGGGCGCGTGTACAGACTGCGAGTTAGAGAACGGCCTCCCAAGATGGGGATAGCTGCGAAATAAGCGGGTTCTCTAGCCCGATGGGCAATCGCGGACAGTGAGCGGTGGTACTACTAGGGTATGGTGGATTCACAGTTGGCAGCCGGGTTTCCCATAGAAAGCTGTATAAGGTCTTTGCCGGTACTACGACATGGAGCATATTACTCTGCTACAAAAGGGTCTCACGTGCCCCAACGAGAACACATGTGCTCCCGGACAACATACCGTCCGTACGGCGTATTGATATCACAAGTCTCCGCCAACCATGGACAACCACCGTGGGATAGGCACGAAGCACATCGGTGATCACCGGCTTCCATGGATACGCAAGATGTGCCGGATACCTTGAATGTCTGGACCCCATTCGAAAGGCGTACAAACCAACTTGGTTACCGGCCCTAGCAACAGGAGGCATGCAACTCAACAGCCTTGTCGATCTTGGACACCCTAGCTAAATTGATTTACCACATCAGACCGGTCTTCGTTGATGAATCTTCGAACTGCTGCGCTGCTTCTATCGCAACCTCCGGCAAGGTACACTGGATATTCTGGATGGATGGACTTCATCCGAAGTAATGTATGAACCCGTCGACTACTGGTCACCGGCCCCTAATGGATTGTGAACTCCGTGCTTTACCTCCCACCTTGTGGGTTAGGTTCTTTTCGAACCAAAGGGTCTGGGTGGAACCCCTCAAGCCAACCCTCTTCTTCGGTCTGGGCAACCGAAAAGTATTCCGACCTTGGCACTGTTGCGACATGCAACCTCTCGAGTTCACCCAATACTGAGGCCTGTGCCAAGAAAGCCAATAGCGTACTAGCGCTTCTGAAGCGTTT
>LUCH01003445.1:0-62646 GCA_013368495.1 Paragonimus heterotremus
GACTCGCGTCGCTGTCAGTGGAAACAATTAATATACAATATGAATCCGTTACAGAAACGGACACAATGCAACCCAAAAGTTTCAATACGTAATGATTAGGTATGTTGTTCGGTAACGAATAACAGTGGTCGAATGCAATTTTTGATGCACAGGGCACCAGTAGGGCAAAATCAGTTGCGTAGACAATAACGGCGAGAAAATTTAATCAAATTTCGAGTTGCCCGCGCAGTCCCTCCGAAGATCCTCCTGAACTCAAAATGGTCTCTGGCCAAAGTCCTCGTTCCGAGTCACCCAGAAGCGGGTCAATAATAAGTCGGAGATTTTCTGGGTCTGCAAAAAAACTGTGAAGTAAAGAAGCCAAATCAACTATTTGACCTTGGATTCCGTCAAGGTCGTTGTCCGCGTTTCGATGAAGTTGGTATTTTCAACTTTGGACGTAATAGCCGTTGTCGAGGAACTTCGAACACAGTAATGATGCATAACCCATTCTATATCGATCGTAAGTGTCATAGGATCAAGAGTCAACAATATCTATGACGTGAACAACAAAACCTATCTGCTAAAATTTGCCAGGTTTGTTCCGTATTCTTCTTACTGTGCCGTTTTAGGAACGAAGAAAAGATAGTCGTCCTTATCGAATCTGGGGCTAGGATGCATTTGACGGAGTTCGAATGGGTGAAAAATGTAATGCCTTCAGGATTCGCAATGAAAGTATGTTGTATGCTCTTCTCGATTATTAATGTGACACTGCCTTGTAGTTGAGAAAGCACATCCGAAATCGAAAAGTGGTTTACGTCAATCAGCTTGGGATGGATAGGATAGTCGATATTCAATTTGGTTTTGACGACAGTGCTTTTCATCTGATCGCTGAGCTGTATGACAGGGTGAGACCATGTTTATTAAGGGTATCCTTATTTTAGTTCCACCACACAGTGCGGGTTACTCTTAGTGAACCCGAAATCGTTTTTATTGGCTCAATTTCGGAGTCATGATAAGAAGAGCAGCTTGAACCTTTCGCGTCATTTGTCGGACCATTTATTGGGCCGGTTGATTGCGAAGGGGGAGGTGTACTATCTGTATGATTTCCTCACCTTCACTTGTTTTGGTTACGTTCCCTTCACAGACGATTCATATATCTAGTAGTGCTGGCCACGGTTGTCCCTTGTCTTTCTGTGTATCATGAACTGACGAAGTAATATGTGGGCAGCTAACAGTTATATAATCGGTGTTAACGGGTGCTAACTGTCGGACACCTTTGGATTAGACAACGACCTCATGTAAGAAGAAAGATTTAAAAATAGGTTCTTTTTACAAGTGCAGGTCGATAATACATTCAACAGTGACGGCTGTAGCAATGTTCATATTGGGTGCCATTGCGGAGAATTTCGTGAGATCACTAATGAACAGTTAAAGTAAGTAATCGGATAAGCGGAGTAAAGGTGTCGTGAACAGTGCCCATCATGAAGTGTCGTTGGATTATCGTACATGATCCTAAAGGGTCCTTAGTGAAAAGCACATCAATCATAGGCGCTGAAATCTCTGTAACACACGGGATGATAGAACTATAGAAAAACACCCCGTCTTCAAATACACCATGTACACAAATCAGAAACGCCGAAATCTGCGAGTCACACCGTGGCACCATTGTGTGCATGAACCGCAAAGACCAAGTAAACCAACGGCATGCCAGTTAAAACTGACAATAGATATATAATTCGTGACGATCACCGAAGAGCTGAGTAAGGCTGAATGTCACATTGTTGAGGAGGGAGAAAAGTTGAATCGCAACAGAAATGGACAGTTGCAAACAGGCGAGACATTAGAACGTAAACGGGCTACGTAGAATTGGTTGGATTGCGTCTGTGTAATGGAGACGCGACACTACCAAGATGCTCTTGATGACCAATGGATTGGGGACACACGTGGTTTGTCCACAGGGTTGACGGGATGGGGTGGAGACGAAACCATGTCAGGGGGCGGGGGTACACCAGATTGGGGCAGAGAACCATGTATCTGTAGACAACTCATGAAGTAAAAGACAGTCCATTGTGCTATTGGTCACGCACCTGGTCCTTTTTTGAATAGCTCTACAGAAGGTGCTGTCACTAGTTCATGCGACAGAACACTCCAGAATGTGCAGACTGATGGCCTAATGAGTCTATCTACGCCGAAAATAGTCACGTGTTATTTTTTTATACTGGTGATACCTAAAATTTACATGGTTATCGGCTTAAAAAAGCGTTCTATCTGAGACGTCTTGGAAGGTACAAACTTATGGCGGCCACAGTGTGATCTTTTTTTTTTATCTGGGAGTACCTTCTCGAACGTTCTTTTGTGGTGGAAGCCTTACCATTGCCAGAAAGATTGGCAAAGCACGTTGTTTGGACCCATCCTGTCGCCATGCTCTGTGTGGCCAGTCGGTCGCTAGCCACTTTGATCAGCGCCAAAATATTCGCGCCCGTTCGGTGTTCCGGTGAAATTATTTTTCTCACCTATGCAATCGTATTTAAGCGGGCATATCCTACGGTACATTGTCTGGCGCTGTTATTCCAGTATGCGTGATTTTAGATTGAACGATGTTGAATGGAATCTGGTCGTGCACTGGTCAGCAGTGTACAACACACGTCACATTGAAAAATGTCTCTGTACCTTAGAGATCACCGAACGCGTTTCACTTTCTCGTCATCTGCGTACATGTGATTAGTAGATTCGTCGAATTCACGGAAGTCAGCAACAACTACGAAAAATAGCAGTGGCCATGGGGTTAAACCTTGCGAGACCCCGGCGCACTCAGATTTTATTCACTCATAATGGTCACGAACCTGTTCTGTGGCGCTAGCCGCCGCCCACCGCAACATCGGATACAAATGTATGAAGCAAGGGTAAGCTATGAAGAGGAACTAGAAATGATACGAATGCGGGCACCCCATTTAATATGGCATGTTACCATCTTGGATGACGTTTCTAATTAGCGATTTGAGGGGCCATGAGGTCTTCAACCGATGCACACCCACTTTGCCCAACGGAATAGTCATGCTCTTCGTATATCCTGATCATACATTCCTAACCACCAATCAGTTCTACCCAAATGTTCGTCGTCCAATATATAATTCTAAACGATTTAAGTCTACCCTTGTAAATGATTGTTAGTAGTACCTGGAGTATATGACCTTATTCTGTAAACTGCCGACAAAATCCCACTTAGAGGCGGTTAATGCATTGGGAAGTGATCATTCTATGATTTCAATGGCTTGATTAGGGAACGGAAATTGTCCCTCTGGATAAAATCGATTATGCTGCTGAAATGCAGATGGTACGAAATTCCAGAATGAAAAGAGATAAAAAGCTGGCGATCTTAAAAAGATTCTCAGGGATCCTGCGCAGAAACGAACGGACTAATTCCATCAATGCATATGTGTTTATTCATATTCGTCCGAATGTACTTTGCGTCCCGCGGCTATGGTGCTCAAGATACACTAAGGTGGGATATCACTCACTTCGAAACTCGACATGTGCAACTTCCTACCATGCAAGTGCGCAGTGGCTAGTGGAGGTTCCGCAGCTTGCTGAGGGAGACAGTTAAGCTTCCTATAGCCCCTGACCGTGATATCGCCTGGCCGATTTGCAGTTTCTTTCAACCATTAACGCTCCGCCAGCATACGAAACACATGACCTAACCAGCGAAGACAGCGCATTTTCACTATCTTGGCGCGAACTTACACGTACCCCCAAACATTGCAATAGACTGTTACGTTACTCGCAGTCAGCCAATTTGATACAGGCTAACACGTCCTCATCTGGTTTTGATGTGGGACAACAAATAACATCAATGTTGGCCCATTTCGTCGATTGTGGTTGATAAGTAGACACGAGGAGAGCAGTCCGCGCTATCTACCGGGTCTCTATTGTCTTGCTACGGAAGGTCACATATCACATTCTGCTGATGGCCGAGGCGGTCGCATTTCGATTACATCATTCTCATTTATGTGTCCGTAAACGGTTCTTTCAAACCCTGGAGCTTCCTAGACCAAACACAGCCACCCGACCTGTGAAACAGCTTGTACCCAGCCAGATCAGTATTAATTACCGAGGTCCCACTTCGTTTAGGTTTGTATCCACAGTGCAGTAATGTTAATTACACATCCGGTCACCTTTTCTTTTCCTTGGTCTTTGATCCACAACCTTCTAACTGTCAGTTAATCTCGTGCAATTGTAACAGTCAAAGGCGACTATCGAAAACAATCCGTTCGTTGAACTATTGTTTTTCATGTTTTCTACAAGAAATTTCAGTTCTTACGATGCCCGATCATTTTGAGAGAAGTTACAGTTATTGTTCTATTAACTATAAGTGATAGCTCCGCACTGAGGACTTCTCAGAACTCGGGTTTCACTAAATTTGCCGAAAAGTGTACTAATTTATACTTGACACATCACTCAACAGGTTCAGGGAATTGTCATTCCAACGTTGTTACGAAGTCTACGATTAGAGCTAACAGGAGAGTTAATGTGTCTCTTCTCAGAAGAATCGGATAACCTGAGCATTACTGACAAGCAAACTTGGCCAAGCGTTTAGATGTGATATTACAGACGAAATAGTGCAGTAGTCAAGAGAAAGTGGACTGGAGTCCAGATCGCGATCATAAGGACACACACTATCGATATATACCAATTGGAGAAGTGCTGGAATCCAGTTTTTTATGAAAAGGTCTGTCGCGGAAGTTTATCTACATGTGAAAACCATTTTATGTTAACTATACTTTCGACTGATTAATGGTTATTAATTAAGTTCACGACACCATGCACAACCACATTCTTAAGACTGACTTTGACCTGCGACTCTACTCTTTGGCGTCAGGCTGCTCATTGTGCGGATTTTCCGGTCGTGCCCAGTGGGCGCAAATAAGACGCGCTGTCGTATGTTCAAGACAATCATGCATAAGATATCTAAGCTGCCTTACTTGACGAAGCGAATCTACTTCGCGTTCACGGAAGAATTCTGTTACAAGCGCTCTATCGTACCTCATCATTGATCACGTAGCGCTGCAACCACACGACAACGTTTGTCAAAACTAATAGTTCACGGATATCATCCATGCAGTTTTGCTATGTCCCACTGTCACAATGCACTGCCGCGCGCACATTGGTATCACGTGTGCCTTTTTAATAATAACAATGCGGCGTCATCGCCAGAGATGTTTCAGTCTAACAAATACCAACCTCGCGTTAGCGATACGTTGGGATATGTCTTCAGTGACACCACGCCTGACTATGGTATGGTTCCGTATATAAACAGAATTCAACTAATCCCAAACTGTTATTACCCAGAGCTACCGATGGCACGGGCCGTTGCCTGTTTTCAATAAGCACTTTACCCCTATGCGGCTGGGAATACGTACTTTGTTGTTATGCCTCAGTCGATAATCATTCGAATTCCTGTATTGCCTGCACATAGTTACGAAGTGAGTTGATATCATCGGTGCAGTCAGAGTCAAGAAATATATTTTCTAGGCAAAGTTCATCGTCGCCATTAGAAAAACCATGCGTCTTTATGTATGACGTGGTCACAAGATAGCCTTTATCTGAATTTGCGCCAACTTTCTACGCATAGAAACGACGGTTTACGGTAAGCAGTCGTGACGGTTTGTGGACATCTGACAATCTTGAAAAATTTCCGTCTTCCCTACATTACGAGGGCTATGAACAACTCATTTGCATTTGAACCTTTCGTTTGCTTCGCTTGCTGTGATCTGTATTTTATGACGGGCTATTCTTGGGGTGCTAGTCAAGTACAGTGATTGTGGGTTGGTCCCGTAAGGGTTGTCAAGTTTCCAATGTGAAGTATTGTCGCCAATAATGCGGGATTCAAGTTTTTAAAGCTGCCGTTAGATGACGCTTTGATTGTCTCAACGCAGCTTTGCTTTTTAGTATTATTTTCTTTTGTGTGTGCTTTCGTGCGCTTTTATTTTTGGCATGCACGCAGCCCAATAGGTGACAACACCAAATGTCTTACGATGTA
This sequence comes from Paragonimus heterotremus, assembly GCA_013368495.1. Classification (NCBI taxonomy): domain Eukaryota; kingdom Metazoa; phylum Platyhelminthes; class Trematoda; order Plagiorchiida; family Troglotrematidae; genus Paragonimus; species Paragonimus heterotremus. The sequence continues at coordinate 6,017 of LUCH01003445.1, forward strand.
CAAGTTTTATATTACGTCTCACATGCCTTCGATTACTAGGGTAACATGCTTCTCACCGATCACTCTTACACCATTCTGCATCTACTTCGACCTCGAACGGACGCTAACCAAGATGTACGTTATGCCGCTCACGAGAAATACCCCATCGAGTTGGTGAGGAAAGTACCTAGTTTCCTGCAAGATATTCACAAGGTGGATTCATTGGAATCCATCAGGGACCACGTGATGCCCATACTTGCGAATACAAAAGGGCCATGGAGTTTATCTAACACTGATCAGACGAAACAGAGTGTTCAAAAGACCTTATCCATTGAGTTGGGTAAGTTGTATTTCACATCTGGTTACGTTTGATAAGTGCTCATTATAAATGCTTGATTGCTGTTCAGAAGTTTAGCCAGTAGATGTGCTGTCATCCGCCACTAGTTAAACGAAACATAAAATGCCTCTGTCTAGAACAGCATCCTCCAAACACGAGTGCTTCTTCTACACGGATACCCAATCTTGTCACCGTCATGCACTTACAATCGCGAGAAAGCCACTTGTACATCGTTTTAACCCCATCCTTTGTTATACCCGATGCTTTTCACGATGCTTCATGGTTTTTTCTTTCCAGTTCTAGAGTACTTTGGTCGTTAACTAAACGTGTCAAACTATTGGGTGACCTCAGGGCAGCTGTCGGAATAGCTCAATTGTCTGTTCGTGTCATACCTATTTTCCTACTGGTCACTTCACGTAAGCCACTCTCAATTGAATGTACTAGTCAGGAGCCAATTTGTCGGAAGGTGAATTGTTGCGCGGACGTATACGCGTGCGTCTTGCCTGTGTGGCTTTCACTGTTAGCATTCCGAAAATAATAAGGCTGTATATTAAATCGCATAGTCACAGTCAAGTAATCAGATCGTTCATTAACACTGCTGTTATGACCGCAAAAAACGTTTGGCCTAGGAGGTTGTTTTCTGTTAGTCCTCCGTCGCCAGCTATCTAGCAGTACACAATCACAAACGGAAACACTATTCCACACAGCTGAAGTGTCTCTACCTCCGTTTGCATTATTGCTGCGGCTAACCGAGCTCAGTGGCGTGAATGTTGTCGTTGTTTGGCCGAGTTGTCTGTGAAGTGAGTGCACTTAATGACGTGGGGCAGTGAAAGTCGTGAGGAAGCTGTCTTGCTGATGACGCTTTACTTTCACTTACAGCTCGGTTGTTTGTTTGCAATGTGTAGACGCCTTGATGTTGTATGTTTGTATATAAACGTAGCTATTTTTACTGTCTAGGTCTCCTCCCTTCTCTCTTTTTTCTTCTTTCTTCCTAAACAGGGTTTGTTTCTTCCTCTTCATGGTTGTGTGGCAGTTGAGCATCAGTGTGAACCACTGGTGTATTGCTGTCTATGATAATGATGATGATTGCATTATTGCTTGGCGAATCACCCTGTTTACACGTCCCTCACAATGCGTATACACGTTTCTAACAATCGTTTCTGACTCAGTCTTTTTGGCACTGTAGACTGCACGTCAGTTCACGCTTATTACACTCGCGTAGTAGTACTCGGCGGCATTGTGCGTTGTACAATAATGCGATTGGATGCGAAATGAGTGACCATATCTGCCATCAAAATATCCATACTGAAAACGTTTCTAATTCCCGAATACTAAAATCAAACTTATCGTGCCTTACTGGAGAAGTGCACCACCAACGATAACTACGGCCGAACATTGTATCGGCAGAACACGTACAACGTGTGAAGCAGAAAGATGAACTCACCAACTAATGAGGTCATGGAATCTTGAACTGCCGAATTTCTATACATTCGCGCCGCAGCACTTTTTGTTCCAACAACGCGAATGTGTGTTTGGTTAACCCCGACTTAAATAAATCACCAGTCGCGAGGACGTTACTTCAAACGGAGGCAAAGGATCCCGCACGTAAGAATGAGCAGAGTGATTTTCAGGCGTCTGTTGAGCGACTTGAAACTCCAGCGGGTTGATAACATGATCTCCCAAATATTTGGCAGCGGGGCAGTAAATTTCCCATATGAAAATGTATCATATCAGCCGGAACATTATCTCATTTCCTATAGGGATTGCTGAACTAAATACTTTTTTTTACCCACGTTGAGAAAATTTTTCTAAACTGTTCTCCTCGGTAGTCTGGTTGTTAAAGACGATCCAGCACACCGCTTGCCATGTACTGCTTTGTTTGTGTGTGATGGGTTAAACTGGAATCGGCAGCCTCGTGGTCATTCTGTTACTGGGGTTCTGGGCATGATGGTGCTGATATTGACGGTTGTTACCGTAAGGCTTCCTCGGTTAGGTCCGAGGGACGTTGAGCACATTTCGATTGAGTATACCGTATTATATGGAACAGAACAGACCGATGGCTCTTGTGTCGCGAATTTCCGTTTGCACTAAATTATTATCTTTCTTTATCTCCCCTTAATCCACAGTCTTTCATCGTTTGTTGTGGCACATATACTACTTTATGTAGGTATTCGCGTTACATTTATATGAACAAAAAACTTAGGGGATAGGTAGCAGTTTTATTGGCCTGCAGTGTTGTGGGAGGACAGTTGAGGTCTCATCGAAAAAGGTGAGGATGGAATTTCACACGAATATCAATTCAGTCGGCGATCCTGAATGACGAGAGCTATTCCTCACTTTACTCCAACTGAATAATAAGTGTTATTCCTGCTGCGAAAATTCATTCTTCTGCAGAACTGGACAGTTCATCCACATATTTGTCTTAATAATGTGATCCTGTTATTTCTGCCTCTGAACCTATCTTCTAAGCCTTAACGTCTGAATGCAGGGTTCATTTTGTAAATGAAATTAACTGACGGAAACCAACTTCTGATGCACACACCCAACTTAATTGTTGATGTGTAGAACCGTAACGCTAATTTTCTATGGGTAAAATGATGAATGCATGTTATTCTTTAATGCTCATTTTGAAGTTAACTCTGTGGATGCTGAAGTGGACAGCTCTGAGTAGCTATTTCTGAGATGGCTATCACTGTATAGTTCGGCAGATGCAGACTCTCGTGAAACTACTTCACATTCTGTTCCAATAAACATAGCATTAACAAAAATGCTCCCAAATTAGCTCAGGCCGGAAACATGTGGTAATGAGTATTTCTGACTCTTCGTTGTCCAGTATGCAGATAGTAGCATAGCGTATATATAGAGAGCTTTGAGAACCTGTTTGAAAACTGGACATCAAAGTCGTTAAGGAAGACGAAAGTTTCTGTTAATAGAGTGTCATTCGAGATGCGAGCACGTAGCAACCGTGTACATTAGAGTCGTTTTTTGACATTATCCTATAGGATGGAGCTGTCCTGTACAAGTTGGCATTGTTTCAAAGATACCTAAGCTGAATACAGTCGACGTTAGATAGGTATCTGGGAGTGTCTTTCCCTTAGCAGTATAGTTTCTTTTGTTTTGCGAGAGGTATGTTTCAGTCAATGTGGCGCAGCCTTCATCTACTTCTTACCACTCCACGAAGTAGCTCTGTCCACTAGACAAACAGTTTCGGTTATAAGTAAATTGTGATAGAATAAACTCCACTTGCTGTAAGTGCACATCAACATGCCTTGGGTATAGCTGTACTCATGTTGTATTCGTTGTTTACTGACTGAAATGGAAAGGAGGAATGAGTACCTTTTTAAACTAAGAATGTAAGTGTAACTGCGTATACAATAACAGACAATAGAATAATGCAGGAAAAACGCATGGCAGCGACTTCATGGGTCCAAGTACGGACAAATACAGTCATGGGGGGCAGTTTGAAGAGGAACTTCATTCAATATTGTAATCACCACTTCGCGATTTTAGGGCGTTCCTGTGTAACTTAGTCTTTCGTTACTCACTTGCCGGTCGCCACTTCACGGTTATTAGGATTGTCAATGTTTTACTTCATTTGGCTGCCGTTTCGAGTCTTGGTTTAGTTATTTTTGTTACCAATCTGAACTAGGGCTGTCTATTCTTTATGCTGTTTTACTGTAGTCTAACAAAATCAGTTGTACACAAGCATTATAAACCCTCTCTACTGGATCAGATTCTGGCAGCGTGAGGGTGCTTATTCCGATTGACTTGGGATAATGTTAGTTTGATTGATGTCGACTGCGATCACTCTTGAGGTTTTCCGTTGTGTGGACCTTTATGTCAACTTTTCCCGCGTGAGCTCGGAGAATTATCACATTATTTTAAACACTTGAAGATAAGCGAAATCTCCTGAACTGTCTTCGACTAGTGCGCGTCTCATATGGCTTCTACTAGTGATGTCTTCATGTCTAAGGCTGCGACCCGGTTAATGGGCGAACGGTTGCTTCCCTGAGGAAGTTTGAAAATCGTGATTTCAAACCACCGGTAATACGAAGCATATATTAATCGCATACGAACCCCCGTCGGACACAGTTCACCGTTTCGCACCAAAGGATGACATCCGGACTGTTTTATATAGCACGAACATTTACTTCTTTATTCGCGTTTGCCCTTTTTTTGATGCCTCGTATTCTTGTGAAAATGTGTTAAAACCCATGCGGCTTGATCTCACCCAGAAAGCTCATGAATGGACTTTTCGGCCACAAACTCTCAAGGGCTTGCTAACTTTATGCTTGATTGTGTTAACTTGTGATTGTGACTGTGGCTAATGATCACATTTGTAGAAGTTACCGTGTTTGCTGCTATCCGGATTGAGGTCACCTGATAATGTATAACCCATTGTCTCATACCACCGAACACCTTGTGACGTAGACTATGGGAATTCTTTAAACTGGCCTTCTAGTCCGATACCGTCATCAAGGTCTGATAGTGTGACATCTCAATTGATCCACTTGCTTTTCACCAAATTGACTGTAATTAAGGCATCGTTCTCCTCACTTCTATGTTTGTTTGCTAGGTTAGTAAGTATTTCTGCCAGGTTGTGAGCGAAGATTTTGGGATGTACCTCTCGGAACCAATGATCTGACTTTCATACCTTATTCACTGACTGTTATTTGCTTTGTTCCGCGTCATTCATTAACTCATAACCTCTCAACGAGCGTTCCTGTACAGGTTACGGACAAGCCCTCATCGAGCACTGCTGTCGTCTGTCTAATCGGGGTGTACAACATTTGGTATCTTCTTGGAATTCTGCAAAAACCGAAGACACCGGTGGTACCACTGAGGACGTCGCTCAATCAAGTACGGATTATGTCCGCCGAATGATGCTTGAATATGCCGGACACTTTGTGTCTGCATTGAAAAAAGTCCTCGGAAATGTTCTTAGTCACAGCGTGGATGGTGATGGGGTGTCAGCTCATGGTTACATCTTTGGGAAAAAGCATCAACCTGAAGACACAGAATTACTAAGGTTAGTGTATGCCTGATAAAACTTAGACTGGGGTACTTTTGTGGATTCAGTTTGTACTGCACTTATTTTGGTAACAACGTTCGATAAGCCGAAAGTTTTAGTGATCTTTTAATCGACACAGTTGTATTTGTTTATCTTTTCACAGCCAAGAGGACTTTCAGCCTTTCTTATTCGATCAGTATCAGACGAAAGCTTGGGTTTCGTTCCCCACGTTTAGTAAGGTGAGTAGTTTCTGGTTACATATTTTTTCAGGCTGTAATCACTGCACTATCTTAGTCTGTTTTTTTCTGTGGCTCCACCATAGTCCACATTTGTGCTAAAGTAGAATATCTTATGAAAAATGCTGTGTATCGAACAAGCTCGTTTTCAATTATTCATCATCAGGCTAAATACGTCACATTTATATCACGAATTTTACAGGGGATTCGTAAAGGGGGTTAACAGGGAACGGGTGGTTAATAAGGTCAATCAATTCAATGTCACGCTGCAATCAAGTAGCCACTTGAACCGTGGGTCTTGACAGGCTAACAGGGTGTGGGATTGGCCATGGCAGATCCCGTCAGGCGGAAACTCTCGACCCATAGCTTACGCGACTCATTTGATCTGATGAATATAATCAAAGGTATCAACTTAAGTGGACAATCCTTATTTACGAACGTCCCGCTGAAGGAGACTTTAGACTATCTATGTGATTATATCGAGGATTCTGACATAGATATTCAGACACCACCGACCGATCTCAAACAGTTACTCTACCTGTGCACTTCCAACGCGCAGTTTAAGTTTCACGAAGAAATTTATCGACAGAAAGACGGTGTCGCAATGGGATTGCCGTTTGCAGATGTTTTCATGGCGAAGTTAGAAAACGAACAATTGAATTCAGTGGTAGGCCAGTGAAGTTTCTATAAGAGATACGTGGACGACATCTTGTGCGTACTCCATAACAACGTAGATCCGACTGATATTTTGGCCAAATTCAACGCCGCGCATCAAAATTTACAATTCTCGTTGGAGATCGAAACAAATAATCAACTAGGCTTTTTGGATGTACGTTTTCGTCGCCGTGCGGATAGCTCAGTTCAACTTGCGATATACAGAAAGGGCACGTGAAATGGTCAGTACATTCATTTCAATAGTTTTGTACCACTCGCCCTGAAAAGAAATCTAATCAATTGTTCGACGGACAGAGCGGTCAGAATTTGTACGAGTGATACTATAGCCGAAGAGTTAGCTTTCATACGTACAGTATTCATACAAAATGGCTACCCGGAAAGGTTTTTAAACAGAGCTATGCAACAGCAAAGTGAAAGGGACCAGTTGTATCAAGCGGAAAAGAAAACTGTACACATCGGGTTACCCTTCAAGGGTGACACGTTAGCTGAAACTATTACACGTAGACTCACGAGGGCAGTTGGTTCAACGTTCTACGCGGCTAAATTACGTGTCCACTTCACATACAATCCGGTTTTGTGCCCACGAATGAAAGATAACGTGCCTGTGGAACTAGTTATGTAGGCCGCACCACCAGACGCTTTTCTGAACGGATCCGGGAACACCACTCAGCTTGGCTAAACAGTGGGATAACGAAATCCGTCAACAGTGTCATACTATCGCACCTGGTGGATTCGAAGCACTCTGTCAATGTGACGGACGCATTTCACCCAATCTACCGAGTTAAAGCCACTCAGTCGAGGGCAGTGAGGAGCAGGATTCTGTCGACAGCTGAAGCTATTGGGATTCGCCTGTACAACCCACCCCTGTGCGCCCAGAAACGTTTTGTTTAGGCGTTGTTTCTGTCATGGCCAACCCCACACCCTGTTAGCCTGTCAAGACCCACGGTTCAAGTGGCTACTTGATTGGAGCGTGACATTGAATTGATTGACCTTATTAACCACCCGTTCCCTGTTTACCCCCTTTATGAATACCCTGTAAAATTCGTGATATAAATGTGATGTATTTAGCCTGATGATGAATAATTGAAAACGAGCTTGTTCGATACACAGTATTTTTCATGACTACACCGGGAATTTTCGCGCGATTTAAGCAAGTCAAAGACCCTATTCCGCTGCAGGAACTTAATAAGTGTAGAATATTTTAGTTTATTATTGTTTTCAGAAACTGAACGCCAGTGACAATTCATTGGAGGCTTTTTTATTGAGGTCAACTGTTAGGACAGTGCACAGTGGACAAAATCACCACACTCCTATTTTTGCCTGCATTGGAACATGTTATCTATCTTCATCGAGAATCGCGTGCCCGTCTTTCTGCGTATGTGATGATTAGATTGACCACTACCAAGCTATTGCCGTGCAGTTGTGATGGAACACTAGGATATAATGACTTTCCCATTTCTAGCTTCGTAAGGTCTGTAAAATGGTGATCAACGCACGTTCGACTCACGAACACCTATACCCTATTGAATTCTTGGCCGGGACCCGGGTAAGCACTGCTGTTAAGCCCTAGTCTCCGGGCGAAACTCGAATGTTTACTGCTCCACAAAACGTTTATCAGAACGCGAGAGCTACGAGCGGCATCTGCATAACTCTCAACCACTGTTTACCTACTTGCGTATACTTGACATTGTTTATCATTGACAGTGAAAAGACGGAAACTGGTAGGTCTTCATATTTCGTACTGACTTCCATATATATATATATATATATATATATATATAATACGTCAACCCTCAACAAGTGTCGCCCTCTCTCTAACGGATGTGTTCGAATCTAAAAACATCTCTCTTTATTACTGACCTTATTGTTTGGTAATTGCCTCGTTGCCGCTAATAACAAACAGCATCCGTTCTTCACTGCATACTTTTCAGTAAGGTAACATTGAGACACTGTATCTTGAGTGTTGAGTGTTCACATATATGATAATTCGGTCGTGCTTAATGTGAGGTCAATGGCGCAGTGGTAAACACGGTTGCCTCATGAACAGCATGTCCGTGGTTCAAGTCCCGGCAGTGGCGATGATATGCACTACTGACGAGCTCTAATGAGAGCGAAACTCGAGTCTAGTGCTTCTTTTCGAAATGGGCCGACTGGAAAGTCTATGGGAATGCGACAGCTACGATCAATTGTGGGTGATGTTCAATCTACACTGTATCTTATACATCCATAACTGCATACTTTAACTAACATATGCTTTCGGCGTTACGGCTTTCACTACCGGTGCCGCCTGACCATTCCCTAACATACTAAATTGACTAAAGTTTGCGGATTACGATGTCGACACCTTTTTGCCCTGCAGCTTACATATGGCGTCACGTTATTTTTTCTCAACATCCAATATTTAGAGTCGCCAACCTTATGAAATGGGTGGTTTTTGTAACACACCCTCGTACATCTTACCATTCATAGTGTTTTTTAGGTTCGTTTCTTCCATTCACGCAAACGGCATTCCATATGTGGGCAGATCCACGGTTACCTTGACATCAGGTAGGATCCAAGGTTGTTTAAATCGACAGCACTTACCTCATACTCGGGTACGGTCGTTTAGTGTTTAAAGTTCAAGCTTGGACTAGTCGGTCTAAATCACTGCGACTCATTGTTGCGGAGGCCAGGTATAGTGTCACATAGCGCAGGATAGTCCGTTATCATTGGAATGCAACTTGAGCTCCTGACACGCTTCCCCATCTCATGGTTTCTTATGACTACAGTTCGAATTGACTCTCTGTCGAGCTGCTTTAAATGGCCTTGCGCTTACTAACGATAGTGAGCTATGCTCCTCTCTTCATAATGATTCTTTTCTAAGTGTCTCCAGTTGCAAGACAACGCGATGTCGAGCCTATTACCATTGTTTAAGAAATCTTTAAAATCGGCTATCCGGTGTTTTGCTTTGCCGGTTCAAAACGTGGTAATAGCTCACGAATTCTAACCGTCTCTCAACATGAGATGCTCCCGTGATCGCCCACTAACATAATGATCTTTCGGATATTTCCGTACTTTCCTATTGTACTTGTACAATCTTGTACTTCGACGCGTCCGTACAGATAATCGAAGTGTCACTCTCGTCACCAGTGATCCCGTGATTATCGTCACAGAATTTTCGATCAGATCCGATTTGATTTCTGATTGCGTTACCCGAATGATTCGGGCTCCGTAAACGATCGTCGCAAGACGTCAGTAATGTGTCTCATGCATGTTAACATCCCAGCCTTTAACAACTCCACACATTAAAATTCGAATGCCTTTTTGATCTTGCGTTGACCTTAAGCATCACACTATTTCACTGCCTTGTAAATTTCCAGTGAGAGCATTGGAACTGACCGAAATAAGAATTTGGGACGTACGGTCTATCAAGACTTTCCTATCTTGGATTGTCCAACAACTGGCAGCATCACTCTTGAACCACTGGTTATATTGTTTTCAAGGTGATTACTTTCATGTTCTATATGACCTCCCCTGTCTGATTAATAGTGCTTTTTTGTTCAGTTAGCTAACTTTCAATGTACCAAACTCTTGTGGCACGTTTACCACTCCGTGTGGTTTTTCACCCGTTAGGTGTGTATCAAACTCTTGTCACGCTGTTGCCTCCTCTTCATTAACTTCTTTCGCCTTCATGAATGATAATTGAAACGAGTAGTTTTTGTGTCTCATTGCTTTCGGTTATTCACAGTTGCACCGAACGAGCTCCAACCGGGTTTGCTAGACCACTTCTGTATTGGTCGTCCCCTAAACACTTTACCTTGTAAGAACGCATACCACTTTTATTTACATTTTTTAAACACGTGAAAATGGACTCACTTCCTGGGACCAATGAATCTGCGTGCATCTTTTTCTCCTCAGGCAGTCGATGCGTACTTTTCGAAAATCGAAAGTCAAAAAACCAACGAACTTCTCGCGCAGAACGTGAGTTTTTTCTTGAATGCCAACGCTGAATTGTTACAGAAGTCCATCGGTTGGTTGCGTATGCACCGAATCATTGCGTGACTTGACATGGTTGACTCGTGAGCGTTAAATCCACCACACACACCCCTATTGCTTGTCTTATGTTTAAAAGGTATGCATGAACGCAGGTTAATTGGTCACATCTCTTTTTCGCCCAAATTCAGGAAAAGAAGGCCAATAAGAAGTTTGAGAACATCAAGCGTGATCATGAACTTCGTCTTGCGGCTCTAAAGGCCGAACAAGTGAGTGTTTATCAGCCATTTGGGATGTTGATCTTTATGGCTTTCATTTGTTTGAAGTTGTGGACCTTGCTAATTTACGATGGAACAAATGTCACTGTTTATTTGCGGCCCACGTACATCCATCATTTGACATATCTGTTTGCTCAGGATGTACCAGACAAGTAAAAATTTAGAATTTCTGGCATAACGACGAGTTAAGCCAGTATGCACTCACGATAGGAGCCTTCCAATGGTTTTGTATCCTTACTGACAATGTCCGGTACTTTTTTTGATGCATTTTCATTGACGTCGGGACAAAACCACGCCTGATCTAGCAAACCATGCGTTCAAGTTCCACCGCCTTATGGCGGGTACTGAAGTCTTGATGAGCCACTAGAGCAGCGGCAATGCTGGCGAAGAGCGATTAACTCTGGCGATGTTATACTAGGGTAATTTTTCATTGCTAACAGACTATTCGCATCATGCTCTCTCGATGGTCGATAGGCTACGATTATTGATTGTGAATACCTTCGTATTGTTGACACGTGTTCTTACGACTGAATGAAACTGGCGTGCTTAGCCTCATTTCTTTAAAGAACATGTGTTCCGTCATCACAACAGATACCATCGGAAGGTCAGTTCTGCTTTCGTTTCTGAAATCTCTGGGTTGCTACCTCTTGATGACATCCGCATGAAGTTGTATACAGTCTAAAACTGGCAAGGCTATCGATAACACCAAAGGGTTCATCCGCAAAGTTTTCGAAGTGAAAAACACGTTGTGGCGTTTCTCCATCGTTTAACAGTCTTGAGTGCGTTGTACTACGTGTACGTGGTATTTTTACAGAGCAGTATTGTCCTCATATCACGTTACTGATTCTAATGTCGCCAAAAGTTCGACCGCGTCCTTACGTCTACCTAGATGATATTGTTGCTACTCTCGGTAGAATGTCCGGACAAGACTTGACCTAGATGCGGTGTGACAACCTGCGCTTCTGGATGACTTAGTGAGCTAAACTGGACGGTGTGACGACCATACGGACAGAGTCACTCATATCAGGCAGGCCAGTCTCCTGGTCCTCCAGGTTGGGGATTGGCAGAAGGTTGCCATAGTTTTCCGAAAAATGTTCCAGTTCTGGTACACTGCCACCCACCCGCTGGCTTGCGGTACAGGCTTTTGAGCCAAAGGCTTTGGTTGGGAACCCTAACTGTTTTCCTGTCTAGGGCTGGACGTCTTGGCAGTATCTCAGCCCACATACAACCATCAATAGTCATCACACAGGTAATTCCATACTGCATCGGCCGTCTCGCAGTATAAACTGGGTCACCCTATCTGCTGCATACAGCACGGTGGACAAGCGAAACATGCTACTGCTGACCCCTCCCCACCGTCCTATCCAATTTAGCCTTCAGGCCCCTCTCGACCTTCATTTCTGATAGTTACTCCACAGGTCCCACAACAAATGCAGCTAACCGTGGTATCATTGAGCCGGTAAGTTCCGTCTCTTGCCATTTAGCTTCAGGTTTCCTTTGTCCCTTGCTTAGACCTAGAATGCGAATTAATATAGGTGCTTTTAACGTTCGCACTCTAAAACAGATAGGTCAACAGGCCGCTCTCGCACAAACATTAGACTCATTACATGTCGATGTCTGCTGTATCTCGGAAACTAGAATCCAGAACAGTAGTCAGCGTATGGAAGTAACAGCACCCGCATTGTCTACCCGATATTGGTTATACACTTCGGGTGACTCCACAGCCGCTGTTACAGGTCAGGCTGGAGTAGGTATAGTCTTTACCTCGACGACCGCAGCCTCATTGATAGGTTAGATTCCTGTTAACAGTAGATTTTGTGCTGTTTGCTTGGCAGGTTCCGTTAAGTCCAACTCTAGACGCAAGACTTTCAGAAATTTATTCATTGTGTCTGCTTACGCTCCTACTGACTGTAGTGACGTCGGCGCCAGAGACGCATTTTACTCAGATTTGGCCGCTCTCCTTCGGTCGACACGTGGTTCTGATATAGTCGTTCTGGCCGGAGATATGAATGCCCAGGTGGGTCGTGTTGGTGCGGCCGAATCTCGTTTAGATGACAAGTTTGGGATAGCGTCACATCAATTATCTGTTGAGAAACTGGCCTTACCATCGGTAAAACATAGGTACCAAACCAGCTTAGAAAGCTGCCTTAATGGTACTCACTCCGAAGATCCTAATAGCTGCTGGACTCAAATTTCACAGGCCATTCAGAAAGCAGGTACTGTGGCATGCGGCATAGGGGTACATGGGCTAAACAAACATTGGATTTCAGATAAATCTCGGGAGTTGTTAGAAGCCAGACGGAAGGTTCCTCCTGGTAGTTCACATAATAAGTCTAGAAGAGATATCTGTAGGAAACTGAAACGTAGTCTAAAGGCTGACCGTGAGACTTGGTTAATGGAAAAGTTAAGGAAATGGAAACCGCTTTTCCCTTCGCAAACACCGGCAAACTTTTTAAGCTGATCCGTGCCACTGGTCCCAGGCGACCGTCTGTTAGTGAAGCTATCAGCGATGCAGATGGCACACTCTCTGCTAAGTACTTCGGAATACGCTTTGCAGCTTCAAAATTCAAAGATTACGTAGATTTAATGTTAGATAACGAAGTCATGGAGATTGTTAACCGACTTGTACACCTGAGAAGCTGCATCAGCGGTGGCGGTGGCAGAGGTATAGGGAATGAAATTGAAGCGTGTATTTCCAAGGCTAGGGTGGTGTTCGCTAATCTGAGGAACTTATGGCGACAGAAAAGTATCTGTCTGAAGCTTTAGAGTCGCGTATATCAGACAACATTGACGGCTGTATTACTTTACGGCAGCAAAACATGACCACTCAGGTTAGGGGACGTGAACCGTCTTCAGGTGTTTGACCACCGATGTCTGCGTTCAATCGCTTGTATCGGGTGGCACCAACGAATGAGCAACGAGGAGGTTAGGAAGTGAGTGTTTGGCACTGATTGTCAAACGATTTTTTTTTATTCAGTCACTACATTTGCACAGACTTAGATGGTTAGGTCGTGTACTAAGGATGCCAGCTAATCATTTGCCACACCGAGCACTGTTTGCCGACGCTGCAGCCGATTGGCACAAGGTGCGAGGTGGACAGGAGATGACCTTGGGTAGACAAATGAAATCGTTCATGAAGAGGTTAGTCACTGTAGATCGGGTTCGTCTCCCAGACTGAGGCCCTCGCGACTCGCAGAGTCGATGGTTTGAAACGTTAGGTGAGATGGCGACTAACCGAGGTTAGTGGCGTGAATGTTGTCGTTGTTTGTCCGAGTTGTGTGTGAAGTGAGTGCATTTGATGACGCGGGGCAGTGAAGGTCGTAAGGAAGCTGTCTTGCTGATTCCACCTTACTTTCACTTACAGTTCGGTTGTTTGTTTGCAATGTGTAGGCGCCTTGTTGTTTTATGTTTGAATATTGACGTATCTTCCCTTCTTTTTTCCCCTTTCTTCCTGTTCAGGGTTTTCTTTCTTTCCATGGTAGTTTGTCATCAATGAGAACCACTGAAGTATTTTGCCTATGATGGTGATATTGATGACAGAAACACAAACACTAAATAGTTCGATCTCTTCCACCTGTGGTGATTGTTGTAGACCTGAATGCGATCTCTGTTCCTTCTGCAGAGCATTGTAAATATGGTCACCAACTGTGGGTCGACAGTTCCACAGTATTTTAGACGAGACCCAATTGCGAAAAATCTAGGCTTCAGCTGGATTCGAACCAGCGACGGAAGCGGCGTGCCGAGGCACAGAAAGCATTCTACCAGCTGAACTACAAAACCACGCCGGGAGCTCTAAGATTTCACACTTGGACTCAGTTACCCGCTCAATCCACTGTGTTTTATGGAGTCGACCAAATGATCCGACGCACTGACTGCCCAGGTGATATTTCTTTACAGTTCACGCTGGAATCCACCAACGCCATCGTCTACACTAAACAATTCTCATTAGTCCGCGAACTAATTTTTAATCTGTCGGTGTCCTTCTGCATGTCTTCCCTAGTCTTTACTCTATTCTGTCTATTAGGAATCGACTTTTGTCTCGTGTTCTCTTGACAAAACCTTTCTTGACTTATTCTTTTCTTAGCAGCTAGCCTGGTCATAAATGTCATTCCTCCTCAATTCGTCTCATTCCCGGACACTGTCTGTACACCTGGGATGGGGCACTTGACATCCACCGTCGAACAAAGATGGACAGGGGCAGTTAACTTATTCTGATCTGATATGGAAGGGCTACTATTCTTACTCTCAACTCGTTACTTTTGTGCATGTGCACTTGCCAAATATCCACTCATCCAGTGTGAATGAAGCAGTTTGTTATTGCTAGTGTTGTTTGCTTCTCGGTATCGATCGAGCACGTCTCGTTTACTGCACACCGTTTGTTCATCCAGCTAGCTTCTCACTCTTCTGTGTGCTTTCCCATAAAGCTTGGCAGACCCATTGGCAAAAGCTTGTAAATTGGCTGTCAGCTGAATTGGGGAGGATGAACCGAGGAATCACGATTTCAACACGGGAAGGTAGATGGTGGAATGCGCGTGTTGATACTCAAGGACGTACGATCCGTTATTCGTATGCACTTTCCCACAGTACAGGTTAATGGGGACTTAGTGCACATGTGAGCTACTATGCGGCCAACTGGAATGACCGAGTTGATCCTTCTCGGTCATATCGTCATTGACTTGATTTCCAACGACTTATCACAAGGATCCTCGAATGGGATTCAGCAAAAGTTACATGAGCAACGGGCAGCGAGAAGCAGCTGTACGTACGTAAGAGTGCAACGAATCGCGATGGAAGGGTCGGGTCCTTTTCCGTTTCAGGTTCGGATCAATTAATGGACGCTAATTGACCGTGGCCATTTATTTTGTCCACGCGCGTGTGCCAGTCTGCGGCGCCTAAATGATGGAAGCCATCCTGTTTATTTCCTCTCTTCTGAACTGTATTTAGTTTCTATTCCAGCACAGAAAGATTTTCTATCTTTATCTTTTCCACCGATGTTGCTGCCGCTGTCGCTGATCAGATTTAATTTGGCATGCGGTCTCATTAGGTCTTACTTTTTCACATTCTTCCTCCTATGGCAACCAGCCTGCGAACTTCACCTACCTTCATAAAGTATTCAATTTTTTATCACTGAGTTAGCGAACAGCTTTTTGTTACCCATTAAATATCTGCGTACTAAGGGATCATGCTCCCATTTTGTTTAATAAAAATTCTATGTCAATATCGAATAATTCACGCCGTTTGGTGAACACATCGCTTGAGTAACCTCCGGTACCCTGTATAAAGTATTGCGTTTACCCCTCCAATTTTTTCGTCTCGTCTTTTCTTCTTGTAGGAATTGGACGTACTGAAAGCTCAGTTGATTGAAGCCAATCGACAGTTGGTAAGCTGTTCGTCTGTTTTTCCTTCCCGTTAAATGTCGCCGCCATTATCATTTTAACTAGTTCTCTTGTCTTTTGTAATTCGTCATCTTAAATAAGACGTTACTCGTGTCCCCATTCCTTAATGAGTTCACACGACCGATCAACTTCTAACCTCATTCAGTCGTAGTTGAATGTGCATCGCTTGCCCCTCACTTAGTGTTTTCATAATTTGACAATTTCAGAAGCCATCTTGGTCGTCACATAACTGAGGAACAAGTAGAATTCCTTATTCAGTATTGACACTTATCGGCGAACTCTGGAAGTAGCATCGCTTCAAAGCGTATCGTTTTAAGCCAGGTGTTTCACGCCATGTTTTTTCGATATCCGTACTCACTTTTTTTCTTCATATACGCTTACTGTCACAAAATGGCTGCATTGATCCGCATTTTGCATGCTTATTTATTTCAAGACCACTGTTCACTTGGTTACGTTTCTCCTAAAATTCAGAGTGGTTATTTGTGCTGTTGTCTTTCGGCGTTATCCTTCACGAACCGCGGATGTTTTGGGCTCTAGAAAGCACTATTGTTGTGATATTTGTGTGCAGGCAAAATTTGCTGTATTCGAACGAAGGCTACTTATATACGAGTGACTGCTTTCGTTTTCGTTTCACCAAATTTCGGATTGGCCATCTGATATCGTATGCAATTAGGCTAGATGGTTCAACAGTCGGTATATTGGTGTGATAAACATTGCGTTGACATTTTCTGTTCATGACCTAACCATCTGAATTTACACTTTTGAGGGTTTGGGTGGATTAAATTATTTGATTCCTCCCTGGCAAACCCCAACCTTTTGACTTTTCCTTATTGCTTATCTCCTTATGGTCTTCGATTCGTATGATTAAACACCATTATTGATGTTGAAAGATGTTGAATACACGGTATCAGTAATACCGTCATAGCAGAACGTCGCTCTGATAGCTTCCGATTGGTTGCTCATTTTTCTCTTGTCATTCTTCTTTCTCTAAACAGGTCGATAGCATCATTCTGATGATCAACCACGCATTGTCGAATCAGTTAGATTGGCGGCAGCTCGAATCCATGGTTGAGGAGGCCCGCGAGCGAGGTGACCCGTTAGCCAAACATATCGTTCAACTCAATCTGCAATTTAGTCAGATCACGATCCGGCTAAGGTAGGGTTGTTGATTTTCTGTCCAATTTGTTCCACCAGTGATCCGTTTGACCACTTTTCCGATGCAGTTGAGCATGAAATGCTTGCCCCAAGTGATGACGGGGAACATCATACAGCTGATAGGATGTCAGTCGATGTGATAGTTGAACTGGACCTCAATGCTTTGAACAACGCTCGCAAGTTGGTAGTTCATTTGTGGTTTTTCTGCTGGTTATCGTCACACTTGGTTCGGTGTGGTTACCAAATTCGTTTTTCTCTCTTTCCGTATACTATGCAGATATTACGATAAGAGGCGTGCTGCGATGAAGAAAGAGGAGAAGACGGTGGTTGCCTCACACAAAGTTAGTTATCCTGTTGTCACATGTGTCATGAGAGCAGAAACGGGTGAATGCGTTACGTTTCCTTCTAAACTCTCATTTTGGTTTTAAATTTTGCAAAGCATCAAGCCCGGGCTTTGTTTTCTCTCAGTTCGAGTGATGTTCTCTTGGTAATTAGTTCACTTTTTCCCGTTGATTTCTTCGGCTTTTCGAAGGAGCTCTGTTGGATTTTGAAAACCCCAGCATTAGTGCGCATGTTGTCTTATGCGTCAACATTTTGATCACATCTCTTCGATTGCGTTTGCGACAGTAACGTGCATAGCACACAGTAAGGATAAGTAGCAGGATAAAATTTGTGCAGTCACGTCTGAGACGGCCGATCGGGTGACGAAAACGAGAATAGCATAATGTAATCTAGTTGTACTTAGCGATAAGGGACGTGAAGATAATGCAACACAGTCGACTTATTGCAAAGTAAACGGGATTCCAATTTTGGTATGGATTCACAGGAAGTTATATTCGTGATCTGGTTAGAAAATCCATGTAAGTGAAACAGGATTAAATAAATGTTTACCAAGTAATATTGATCAAAATGATAGCACAAGGTAGTTAATGGAAAATCAGAGAATGCTGATCAGCCATTTAGTGCTATGAATAACCAATCCCAGTGTGAGGTGAATGGCGCACAGTTGTCTCCTGAAAGAAGAATATTCAGAATCGTAGTGATCAATCCAATTGATAGACTTGTGATCAAGACTTCGCAGTGGGTTTGAAGTTACTTTCTTCACTGAACCAACTGAGTATAATTGAAATCTTCAGTAGAAGTTCGAAGATTTAGTTTATTTCAAATTGGACACGACGAACTAGAATATGCAAATGGAACTCTAGTCTAGTGCTCTCTTTCGAAGTGGGCTATCCGAGAGGCTTACCTGATTGCTAAAGCTGCGATCAAATGTGGATGGTGTTCGACTCAAAATAGTAGAACCTGTAAACAGGGGCACATTGCCCTTTTTAGATGTATTTTGAACGTGTGATTTCTTTCAACTGGACCTTCTGAGCAAGACTGTATATGCATTTGGCTGCTGCATCCGAACAGGGTTTAATTAAGGCTGATATATAGTCACTTTCATTTGGTGAAGTAAGGTAAACTTATGTGCAAGGCACGGTGATCCCAGTAACTAGTATGGATTTGTGAGTGGAATGTTTGTAGTTAAAGCTGTTGATCATCCATCTTCAATCAGAATCTGGTGTAGTAACTGGCACAAGTTCCAGCTGACATTCTGCCGGGGTACGTCAAACTATGTGGGGCTGAGACTTGGGAATCCCATGTTTGTGTGCACTTAGGACAAGATTGTTAAAATGCAGGTATTGTACTTTGCATGCAGACCTACGGTAAACGCGTCTGGACACTGACCTATCCTCATGCTTTTTCAACGAATCGTCTAGCAATGATATACTGGGTTTGTTCAGATTTACAGGATGAATGATTGTTTATTGTGCGCGTTGTTGAACAGCTGGCGGAAATTTGTTATTTGTTGCTTATTGTCGAGTGTGACATGAATATCATCTATGTCGCCTGTAAATTAAAATGTTCTTCTTCTGTCTCAGACATGGCTGGACCAAAATTGCCTTACTATTTGCCCCTCCGCTGTATATTGGGTGTTTGTCTCACTGAAGTGGCCGAAAAGGTTTGGGCGAAGTTTAATTGCCCAAGAGATCTAACGCACTGTTATTGACTTTCTTCAAGACTATCGAGGGGAACCGATGTCACGAGGTTAGATTTTTTTACACAAAAGTTATGGGTTGGCTAAGATATAATGATCAAATTGAAAGCACCATGGTGTGCGTATGCAAAAAAAACTGATTTATCTCTGTGCTTTTGCATGATGATGTGCATATTATGTCTTACGACCCTATGCAAGTCTTGCACTAGTGTTCACTTATTAGTTAATCGTCTGTCACGACGAACATTCCTTGTGAACACTTCTGGTTGACTGTCGAAGAATTGGGAATGCGAAGGTGGTTGCCACTGCCGACCTCGTTCATCTCCTTTGTTGAGTACCTCCCCAACACGGGTACAATCTGCATGGTGGATAGTGGCTCATCATGTTTGATTATGTGATTACGGCACTTTGAGTTATTCGGGTACTTACTACAATAAATGAAATATGTCGATGACATTCGCAGGGTTGGTGTAGATGCCATTGCATTCTAATTAGCGTATTTCTAAGGCTAGAGCGGTGTTTACTAATCTGAGACACTTATGGCGACAGAAAAGTATGTCTGAAGCTTTAGAGTCGCGTATATCAGACAACATTGACGGCTGTATTACTTTACGGCAGCAAAACATGACCACTCAGGTTAGGGGACGTGAACCGTCTTCAGGTATTTGACCACCGATGTCTGCGTTCAATCGCTCGTATCGGGTGGCACCAACAAATGAGTAACGAGGAGGTTAGGAAGCGAGTGTTTGGCACTGATTGTCAAACGAGTTCTTTTATTCAGTCACTACATTTGCACAGACTTAGATGGTTAGGTCGTGTACTAAGGATGCCAGCTAATCATTTGCCACACTGAGCACTGTTTGCCGACGCTGCAGCCGATTGGCACAAGGTGCGAGGTGGACAGGAGATGACCTTGGGTAGACAAATGAAATCGTTCACGAAGAGGTTAGTCACTGTAGATCGGGTTCGTCTCCCAGACTGAGGCCCTCGCGACTCGCAGAGTCGATGGTTTGAAACGTTAGGTGAGATGGCGACTAACCGAGGTTAGTGGCGTGAATGTTGTCGTTGTTTGTCCGAGTTGTGTGTGAAGTGAGTGCATTTGATGACGCGGGGCAGTGAAGGTCGTAAGGAAGCTAGCTGTCTTGCTGTTGACGCCTTACTTTCATTTACAGCTCGGTTGTTTGTTTGCAATGTGTAGACGCCTTGATGTTGTATGTTTGAATATAAACGTACCTATTTTTACTGTCTAGGTCTCCTCCCTTCTCCATTTTTTCTTCTCTCTTCCTAAACAATGTTTGTTTCTTCTTCTTCGCGGTTGTGTGGCAGCTGAGCATCAGTGCGAACCACTGATGTATTGCTGTCTATGATGATGATGAATTACTTGTGTACTCTATGTAGCGGTTTTAATGCACGTGCTTGGAAATAGGGCTTTCGCGAGCTACATCCTACTCCTCTTCATTTATTGGCGTTCTTTTTATTTTCCGTGGTTACATAGTAGTCAACGGCTGTTGGGTTGCTTTTCGTGATTATGTTTGATGATGAAGGCACTTATATGGAATTTCTGGAGCGTGCTGTATATTGTTCGACTGTTTTCAGGGAGATACCTTGTCGATGCACATCGCACTTTTTTCCTCTTTCTCCCCCTCGATTTATTCAAGGCATTAAAATCTGCTGCCATTAAAGCGCAGCAAACTCGGAAGGATGTCAAGACAATAGTACAAATTTCCAAAGTTCGTAAACCTATGTGGTAAGTGTATGAACTGTTGTTTTTCATTCAATGCTGTCATTTATATTCCATAAGAAGTTCCAATACTCCAGTGGAATGCTTCAGGCGTTTATTTTTCGTTCACTTCTACAACTGCCTCATTTTTCGCTAATCCCAGGTTTGAGAAATTTTATTGGTTCGTCAGTTCGGAAAATTACCTGGTGGTAGCCGGTCGTGATGCTCAACAGAACGAAGCCTTAGTCAAACGATACCTGGGCCCGAATGACATTTATGTACATGCAGATCTCCATGGGGCCAGCAGCGTGATTATCAAAGCCAGACCTTTGGTTGCAGATGAACTAAAATCGGATTCAGGTAATTGTTGTACATTTGTGAATAGCGTGGATGTTGTTTCCGCCTGTATAATCAAGATCGTTATTAGTCTACAATCAGACGATCGTTAGTGTTTAGTACAACAAAATGTATTTTGACAACTGAGCAAATTGACTTGCTTTGAAATCGCGGCTGTTCTGTAATTCGCTCGCAGTTGGCTCACTTTCATGTTTGTACCTGTCGTCCATTGGTTGAGTGACTCAGGGGAGTAGCTCCAAAAGGCAATGAAAATAACGAGAAATTCAAAAATTTATGCGTACTATTAATAAATCAAGCATGCAGTAGTTAAAACGGACTTCAAATGTGGACAGTCCAATTCAGGAGATCAACCACTGTGCAACATTGCGAGTGGCAACCGAATGCCAACGCGAGATAAATTGTTGGAGTTCACGACAGTGGACCCGTCAGCGACAAAGTTCACAGTCTAACTGTGCGCATAAACGTAAATACAAGTGGAAAACTTGAAGGTTTAACCATTAACCAGTGTGGAAATAGCCAAATGTTCAACAGGAGAACGGATGAGTGGATCAAAACGTACAGATCAATTAAAACACCATTGCACAAAAATGAACAAAGAACGTCTTTGGGACAAGGAATAATGGAAATGGCTGATTGATCAGTATAAACGTCAGTTCGGGAGCATTTCCCATCACGAATACATTAACCGATACATTGTTGTCTCTGTTTTAACGAGGCTTTTATTAAAAGGTGTTAATGATTTTTGAAAGTTTTAATATGTGCAGTTTGCTGCTCATCGATAAGCAGTACATTGTGGTCGGTTTGATCTATGCATGAACTCATCACTTGAAAGTAGCTGGACTGTGATTGTGGAACCCGATACCGTTGTATAGCTATCGAAAGGACGCTTTCATTCACTAGACGTTATCGGTCTTCTGAACTTTCTCTGTCGAGTCATCCGTTGGGGAATTCTCTGTCTCAGGGATGACTCGCTGAATCTGCGTTATCAAGCGACCTCCTTAAATTGCAAGCAACTGGTTTCCCAATCTGGTCACTCTGGAGCTCTCCACTGTGACCTTTCGCAACAGGATCATTAATGGACGGATTGAAACGCGATCGTGACGCGCACGTTCAGAACACCGGGTCGAATCTGCAAATGGCTTAGTCATTAGAAGCTTTTCGATACGATAAGGTTGCATGCGACAGTTCAGTCATTACAAATCGCCTGTTTGCCTTGTACTAAAGTGTATCCGTCATGTAATTGAAAATTTGTGGACGGATTTCTCTTCTACCAGCTTGTCATTTTCTTCCGGCGTTTTCCTATTCATACACTTCTCCTTCCTACGCTTCCTGTCCGTTCTACTGAAGCCATTCTTCTGTTCACTTTTTTGTATAGACTGTTTGACACAGAACCAGATACACATCGGTCTCTTCAGTCTCCCCTATTCCGAAGTCTTCTCATGAAACTCTTGCTTGATGTGATCGTGATTGAGTGACATAGCATTCAATGAACGTCCAATTAAGTCCGAACCAACTGTGTGTTCTAGTGTTGTTATGATGTCACATTTGAACAATGAGTTCATAACAGTTGCGTTTTGTTCGATGACGCGTTCTGATTAAACCCTTAACTGCTAAAGACGGAATTGGGGAAAGTGGATTGTTTTCCACATCATTCTTAACGTCCAAATAGTTGATTACTTGCCTGATGGAAACGACCTTTACAGAAAATAGCTTATACTGTATCTTATGCTAATATTGAACTTTGTCACGTGTACTCTATACCTAAAGAGGGGTTCGGAGAGCTTTTCTGTAGGCTTCATTTATAGTCTCCTTACTGTGATTCTTTATTCCACTATTTACAATACGTCACACTTTTTGTTCCAGTAGTCTCATACTGTTTCAATCTCTAGCTGGTGTTGTCTGTCTAAAGGTGTACACCAAGAGATTGACGTTTAATGCTAAAGTTATTCATTTTCTTATCTCATCTATGTGGTGTTTAATCCCACGTTTCCTTATCTGTCTATACATGTGTTCCACACATGGTAGGCTCAACAGTTTCGATTAATACTGTCCACTTTGATAACTCATCCACTTCCACTTGTCGACGTGTATAAAACACATGCCTTAGGCCTGCTAGAGATGCCAATTCATATTAATTTGCCCTTTGTAGAGTTTTCAGAGTCGACCGTTTATTGTATAGCTGCTTAGTGTCACCGGTTGTCCAGTTAAGTTTCAATACCGGTAGTCAGAATTGATCTTCGGTTAATGTTTTACGTTCAAAGCTGTCGAACATTAAAGGGGCCGCTTGTCAACAGTTGAGCAACGGCTTGATCGCGACTTATTGCGACTTTCACTTCTCCGTCGGTAAAAGAGGTTTACCAGGCTGGAAATTCAAACTGTTGATTCCCGCACGCTAGCGTAACACTCTCAGCGGTGTCAAAACAATTGTCAACTCATTTGACCAATCTAATTTGGCGTACTTTTATAGACGAAATCTTCTTACTCATTATTACGGCGAACTGCAGCGTGTCGCATTACACTATCTAGTCGAACCTCTGTGTATACATTCATGTACATGAGAGTCCGACTAGTTTCTTCACACAGTGCTAAACGACTGGCATGTCATATGTGTGCATCGTTAACGTCTCACCGCCTATGCCGATAAGTCCTTGTGACCCTCGTAATGTGAGAGCATCAAGTCGGCCTACTGGTTTCAAAATTTCCGGATGCGGAACTCGATTTATTCCTCTTCCGATAGTGGATCATGCAGTCACTTTTGAAACTATTCGTTGCTTATATACACTATTGTGGGTTAACTGCTTAGACGCATTTTATTCAGACATCCATGATGTTTTGGCATATTTTATTTATTTTCATAAGTATCTTGTCGGTTCTTGTGGTCCCATATTCATCAGTATGTGTTGTGCGTACAACTCCTCTCTAATTCCGAAATAGCTTAGCTTCTGCGACAAGTGACTCGCTGTACGATCGATGCATCTTGTTTTACAGGAACAACAAAAGGCGCATTACTAAGCACTGTTTTTGAGCTGAAGGTGCGCGACTGAATTGGAGATGAACGATACTATTAGCCATGCAGCGTGAAGGATGATGGTCAGGAATGTGGTCGACCTTTTAGGTACTGTTACAATTGTGGCTTTATCGTGGTACGAAAGGTTCATGTAAACCATTTTTCGTCCGACAGAATTTTCAGTTTCGCGCGGCTCTGTCCGTCACATGTTAAGGGTTGTGAATTTATCCAGATACCGGTTTGTCCGTTGTTGAAAGTGGTATCTATGATCCTCACGTTTATGGGGAAACCTTCGAGTACATCGATGATTGGAATAATCGGTACAACGCTAATTACCACTTTTCGCATCACACTGCTAGGCATATCGTTCACCACTTAGTCAATTCTGCGTCTTCAACTCAAGAGTAGTGCTCAGTGGCTCTGTTTCATTGTGCACTTAGCCATTTCATTGTTTCTGCGAAACAGAATACATCGGTCGCACAATGAGGGTGTTGTCAAAGAGAATATGTGAACGTCCTTTATCTCGGTTGAACATAGGACAACGTAGGATCCCTAACACAAGTTCAGTCCATCCGATCGACTGTGGTCACTGAGCCATTTAGGATATGGCTTTCAAACCGATCTCTCACCTCACGTGGTAACTACAGAGGCCATAGCTCAGGCTTTTTCCAATTTTGAACCCAGTTGACCGTTTTCAATCAACGTTTGAATCAGAATATCACATTAGGCTGGTATGCAGACAAACTCTTAACGAACTTACGACTGTCTTGTCTAAGTTGTACGAAGCAAAGCCTCGGTTAGATCGCAGCTGTATAACTCAACATGTTTCACGCGTAATTGTTATCTCATTGCCTATCTCTTTTCGGTGATGGAACTAGTTGATGATGCTAGCATTTCTCCCGAGTCCACTCGCCTTCCGTTACCCCCGCCCAAGACACTTAATGAGGCTGGGACAATGGCCATCACTCTGAGTTCGGCGTGGAATGCTCGTGTGGTCACTAGTGCTTGGTGGGTGCGGTCAGATCAGGTGTCAAAAACTGCCCCAACCGGTGAATATTTGACAACCGGAGCGTTCATGATCCGTGGTCGGAAGAACTATCTCCCCCCTTGTCATTTTCTCTATGGGTTCGGAATATTGTTTAAAGTGAGTGGAGAATTTTCTTTCATAGGTTTCATTTCAAAATCTTATATCACAATGAAAATCGCCCACCAATTTTTCGTAACACATCTTGATTTTGGTATTGCAAGAGGTTTTGTTTGGTTAAGTATACAATTTTGTGGCAAGTATCCGTTGTTTCTTTATTTCTACCGTGGAAACTCGGAGTGGCGTTTACACGCACTGTAATGCAGTTAAACCTTGGTAATAGCATCACTTACTGATTCGGGCTAGTTAAAGTAGCCTCATTAGAGAGCTGTTAATCAAGATTCAAATCGTGGTCCCAACTTGGACTAGTGCAAAAATTGCGCGACAGACTCCAACCTCACAGTTTGTTGTGTGTAAATCTAATGGGTTAGCTGGATGAGCGTCCTTCATCTAATATTGGTTGGCAGTTTGGAGTATACGTCATAAATTTTGGCCTGTTGATATACGGAACAGTACAACTCTGAATAACGAGGAAATCAAATCAGCTGTCGGAAATTTCGATTCCTTATTTTCACCGATAGTCGGCATTCACCTGGCTCACACATGATTTGATGCGTTGGACCGCGTACTCTGCTTTCAACTAGGTAGATCATTCTGTTTGTGCGGCATTGATTAGGCAAAAAATGGGCTACCCCATGCTGGGGACTGGTCCACCTATTACGAAGCGTTCGTGCGTTGCGCAAAATGTCTCCCTGTTGACTTTATTAGGGAAGCGGATTCGCCGTGAGCATGATGTTTATGGCGAGGCGGTGCTGGTACGATGGTATGGCTTGATAACTTCCATTGGAAGATAGCATTATTATCGGAAATCCAAGATTCGCCTAAATTTTCGGGTGTGTTGTAGACTGGGTGTAACACCCAAGTGATGTGACCGTGTGCAACTGTATTCCGTACTATCCGATTCAAAACGACAGCAAAAAGACACTCAAACCTGACGATTTTATTCATATGGCAGGCATTTAAGGTCAGCATGAACTATGTATACCTCTTCGTACGATTCAGAGGTCGTCTTGTAGACTACTAAGGGCTGAGTGTAACTCATTAACCATCATCTGTGTTTTTTGTTTAACAATCTTATTTTTTTCCTACATAGTTGGACGATGAATCCGTGGCTCGGCACAAGGGCGAGAGACGTGTGACTCACGTGAACGCTTCTTATCCCTCACCTCCATGCAATCCTGGAGAAGTGGTACAAGGAACAGTACAGTCTTCGTTATCCGATGAGGAAATTGCAGAAAAGAGCGACGCGATTTTTCCAAACGCACAACTGCAGCTTAATTTGCTCAAGCCAACTGACAAGTAGGTGATGTTTAATCTGGAAGATGTATCGCGAATATTTATTCAAGTGGATACTTCACTGTTGAAGATCAGTTAGACGAGATTTGGGTACCAAAACATATAATACGTATTTGATCCCTCTCTGTGTCTAAATACTAACAGAATAGTCAAACGTTCGTGGATGGCTGTAAGCATTCGATGGTTTATTAATTGTGTCTAATCAAAATTAAACTACTACCGGTTACTAAGTAGCACAAAATGTGCGGAACAGCCAGTGCGTAATTGTCTCCCAGCCAACGATTCCCTTGTTGGAGTAGAAAAATTGTTACTCTGGTTTCAATAGAGTACGATGCAAAAAACTACGGTTCAGTCGACAGGCTCGGTTATCCAAGTATCCTATAAATGTAGTGTTAGATAGATAATTTGGAGCACAGTTATTTTTAACGACGATTATAATGATAAACTAGGACTGTCTTCCTGAAGCATGTTGTCACGTTCACACATTTTTTTGTCTGTTCGTGTGCACTTTCTTGTAACATTGAATTCAGGACTGTACAGAACCAGCTTCAGACTGAAACAATTGCCTATTCGGGCAGAAAAGTACCCTCTGTTCATGTCTCAAAGCAAGTCGACCGAAAGAATGTTGGAAAGTGTTCACATGTTGAAAACGAAAGCAAGGAAACCACGAAGGCTGGTCCACTGAGACGAGGTCAGAAATCAAAAATAAACAAGATTAAACAAAAGTATGGCGAACAAGACGAAGAAGAACGGTTGATACGGATGAAATTGCTACAGGTGATTATAACATTTCGTTTTTCCAATCAGAATGAGCTGTTTTCCGTGTTACTTTCCATTCGTGGTCCTCCTCTCCGTGCCTGCCTTGCACGACTGTCACTGTTTAGTTGATCACTAGTCTATGAGCATCTCAAAATGGTTGGAGTTGCAACATTGAGAGACACACGTGCGGTTCATCAGTTAATGCCAGTATCAAACTCACTTCCGAATAAAAAGTCCACTGTGACCGGCTTCATTTTCGTCTAAACTGTTGAGGTGAGCGGCGGCCCGAGCCACAGTACCTTTTGGTCAGGCTCAGGGCTGTTATGATGATGATGAGACAAAATTCAAACCATCGTTCCCTATGTTACGACTTCAAGATCTGAGCCGCCGACCATGCCAGCGTTGTCAAGGTTATTTATGCTACCTCCTCACTGACTTAGATGGACACGGTCTTCCTTAGAGTGCTGGTTTACATTTCTAACACTTATAAATGCGCTGGGTACATGTGCGCACGATTTTTGTCTAAAGAAAATGCGTCACTGATTTGGAATATGTTGTCAGTAATGTCAATCACGGGCAATCAGAAAGTGATGTCCTTCAAAAAACAACGAACAAACGATTCATTCCGCAAAATTAATTGGCTTGTGTACGACAAATGTGGCTTCTTAGGGTCCGTGAAAAATTCAGTTCATCAGAACTACCAACTTTGCGTTCTTGTTGGTCGGAGGCCAACCGATTAGCTCCAATGGAATGCATTGTTACAGTCTTTGACTTTTCGGTTATTTTGTACTAGGATTTTTCCTGTCTAACATTGTTCATGATGATCACCCATCAAGCGCTTTGGATGAAGCAGGGTTGCCTGGATTGAAGTGTTGTCCTTTTATGCGATGAGACCGGTCTAGTTTTTGTTCGCATTTGTCAGCTGACAGTGTCAGTGTGCTAATCAATCCGGTGACGAACCGCAATTCTGTTAATCTATTTAGCCTCTCTACACGTGTTTTAAGCCGACAGGAATGCATTATTTGTCACGTCTCGTTTAGTTGATCTCCAGCGTAAACGATATACCTTCATTGAAAATAGGTGTTATGATAGACGTTCCATAAACGTGACACCGTAAAATGGCTTTTTTCTTCATTTGATAATTAGTAATAAGATGACCTATTTGTAGTGCGACACTTGTCACAGACCATCTGATGATTGTTTCGGATGTGGGTGTTCACATGGACTTGAAGACAAAGGATTAAAAAAACAACCCATAGAGTTTATTGCTTGTCGAATTATACATCTCATCATACTTACTACGCCGTTGGTATCTGTGTAGCAGAGTCAAACAAGATTGGCGAAAGGAAAGTACACGATCACCCTCACATAGTGAAGCTGATTGTATGTCACATCAACTCCATGTTGACATCTATATCTCTCCGTCAACAGTTTCGGCAAACCGAAGTCGGCGGTTATTTCTTACAGAATCGATTTTAAATGTCTTGGCCATGGTGATCCAGTAGTCAGAGATCAACAGATAACGTGTCCCCGCAGATACTAGTTATTTCCATTGAACTGTTTGCGGAACCGTATCACTAGTCTATTTCATCTAAGTGGGAATATACGCGCCTGTTCACTTACACAGCTATCGTTTCGTTCCACTCACATAAATGGGCTGACACGAATTGAAACTGGTGGACGCGTTGAGATTTGACATACGAAGGTAGAATGGTTTCGAGTGGTGTAGTAAATCATTATGACGAAGACCGCAAAGGAGCTCAACCGACTGTGGATGGGAATCGTCTGTTGACTTGTTCCATCACGTTATCACCTTTGTAGGTTAACTCCGAAGTGAGGTACCGCTAAGGTATCTTGACCAGGCCTGTCGTGCCGCGCAACAGTTGTTTGATTGCAAGCGCTGTAGTTCGTTATGTAAGATGTTTGAGAGTGTGTATTGTCTGCACGATGGACTACAGTACGAACTGGCGTAGATTTATGTTGAACTAGCTCAGAACTTTTAAGATTAAAATGCGGATCAATCCACGCAATCTTTCAATAAACAGACATTTCGAATGTACCACCTGAAGAAGGCCATAGATTGATGAATCTCTGATTTTGCTGCGCGAACGTCGCAGTATGTTCCAGAAGGGATGCGGCGAACTTTGCCAGACGGCAAATTGTGTAGTCCGCCATCCTATTTTTCCTCTTCAAAACGTGGATAAATTGATGCTGGCTACATGAAATATTACCCCTTTGTTTCCTAACCATAACGAAGCCCCATTTGCCTTCTTTCCGACCACTCTTCCGCCTGTGTTAATTTCGATAAACCATTCCTTAGTCTCCAAGTGCCGTATCTACCCACGTTAATTAATTTTGAGTACATCTTAATAACCAACCTATATATGACGCAAAGTATCGTGCGACTAAAAACGCGGGTTGTTAATGTGTGCCTTGATAACTTGGCCAAAATAGGACGTATAACTTAAGGTTATTAGTGTCCATTGATTGTATGACTATCATACTGCATTAATTCAAAGCTGTGACAAAAAGTAGTGATTGTTACGAAAAACTAAGCGAAGCATGTTCAAAGCGCGGACCAGTCATCATTGAAAACGAAAGTAACATTATGCATAATAGTTAAACATCTAGCGAGGGCGACGCAAAGTGAAACAGTTGATAATCAATAGCAGGTGGAGTATACTGAGCATTTTATCTTCGATGGTGATGCAATGAATACTTGAGTAGAACGCAAACAGAACCAAATATCAAGCCGATAGTTTTGTAAAGCTATATGTAGTTCTTGAAGCTGGCTCCTAGGCCTTCATTACACAATCGTGACTGTTCATGTTCGGATTCAGAGAAGTTTAACCTTGCCTTTTTCAACTATTGGGTTATAAAGTGTGCTATTATTCAACCAGTCTTAGTCGACTAGTGTGTTCATGACAGTAGTTAATACACGCTGGTCATCAATGTATGTACAAACTGTCATGAGTGTTATAACGAGCATCTGTTTTTGCACTTAGGGTGAGAGTGCAAAGCTCAGCAAGTATCACAAACTCATTGATCGCAACTTGCTATCAGAATCTGAAGAACCGATAGAAACTAGTCACCAGCATGTAAACGATATCGCTGAAAGTGAGGACCAGGATGCCGATGATGACGCCGCGCAGTCAGATGCAAAGACCCCTAACTTACCTTCGGTGCAGCCTCCCACGGCAGTAGTAAATCCAGAGCAAATGTCACACTCCTCGAAAACGTCGGACGTGGATGAAGACGACCTTGATGTGGAAGGTGACGCAGCGCAACATGTGGCAGAAGATGATTGGATACGTTTGATGGATACCCTAACCGGGCAGCCTGTTGACGGTGATGTGTTGCTCTATGCGTTGCCTGTCTGTGCTCCGTACTCTTCCTTAATGAATTACAAATTCAAAGTCAAACTCACCCCGGGCACTGCGAAACGAGGCAAAGGTTAGTTGTTTTTTTTTGTTACCCCCACAATCGCTTTAGGTACTCTTCTGTGTTTGTCAGTTTGTCGTCAGTTGCTTTTTGCTAATACCTCGTCGATTACGGTGAGTATTGTTTAGATCACATGCGAACGCCTGAGTGGTTCAAATTAGCACTCATCACAAACGGCATTGTCTAGTGGATGAAGCCTGCTCCTACTCATAACCGACATAGTGTAATTTAATCTATTGCCCGCGGAGCACTTTTGTTAAGGTGAAATGTTCGTCTCAGAGAGCGCTTTGCAGTTAGAAATCTCCATGTACAGAGTATTCACTCAATGTCTCCCAGTTTGTTGCTT
Organism: Paragonimus heterotremus; assembly: GCA_013368495.1. Classification (NCBI taxonomy): domain Eukaryota; kingdom Metazoa; phylum Platyhelminthes; class Trematoda; order Plagiorchiida; family Troglotrematidae; genus Paragonimus; species Paragonimus heterotremus. Next base: position 37,167 of record LUCH01003445.1, read on the forward strand.
TATACTTTGTTTTTCAATTTTTCCGTAATGTTTGTCACACGTTTAGCGGCTGATGAAAGTACGGGAAATGGATCGGTCTCTCAAAATATTAATTTAGTTCTGCCTACTTTCTCCGCCTAAACAGAAACATTTTTTTGGCATTTTCGATTCATGAGCCAATATCGCAAAACAACCAAGCTCAGTCACATTTCTTGTTTACATCATATGCAAAAAATATACACGTCTGTTTTCTTGAGATTGATCATGTTTGACAAAGTTTGGAATAACTCAGTAGCAACAGCGAAAAGCATAAATCAAGTCTCACTCCAGATAACCACGACTGTCCGTTCGCATGGCAACAAACACTATGTTGCACCACAAACTTAAAAAAACAGCCTTAGCCGAAAAAGTTCCGGTAGTCTTGATGTATCATTCGGATACCATTGGTTGGCGATATCCGAAACGGACTAGTCTGTCACAGTGACCGAAGCCAAAGGATGCCTGCGCTTACCTATTACCAAAAACAACCTGCGTTGCACCACTTATGGTTCCACCCACACACCATATATTCAGTCTAAACCCGAAGGAATAAGACCGGGAGACGTGTGCCTGAGGCCTTTCTGTCCAGCCGGCTAATGTTGATTGGGCAATTGAATAGCTAGCACAAAAAGGAAACTCTTATCTCTCGAAAAATAGACACAGAGAGATTGTAATGGCAAGATCTAAATTGAGAAGAAAGATGTGTAAAATGTAATACAACAAGCATTTCGGTATAAAAATGCATGTCAGTGCATTCTAGAGAGGATAAGGATGAAAAACAAAATCCAGATTGGACTACGAAAAAACATCCGCTTCGTGGATGAGTCCAGATCGTGGTGTCGCTCGCATCCAGCCAGAATCGGATGTTCGTGATAACCGGCTCGTGAGTAGCACACAGGTGGAGCAAATGTCCACCGTTCTCGTTGACTGAACTAATGCCGTAGGGTCCGAGGATCCCCGGGCAGGATACCAAGTCGCGTCCAACTCGAGCGTTCAAGTCACCCAGAACAAACAGTCAACCACTCACCAGTGCCGACCGAATTTGTATCATCAGGGTGACACATAATTGGACCACAAACAACAAATGTGGCACACTTACCTCGACTGAGTCGCAGGCGCAGAGACAGCATTTGAGGGCTGATGACTTGCGGTTCGCCCATCATCAAAGCATTGATGTGATCAGCGACTGCAAACCAGAAACCATGATCCCGATCACCGTCTTCCGGGCAACCTACCCAGTGGAAGGTATACCCGGCACCTGCTTCCCGTAACTTACCTTGGTCAGCAAGCCTTGTCTCATTCAGGGTTGCTACATCGATTCCATAGCTACGCAGCTGCATCGCGATTATTGCGGTTCGCAGTTCTGCCCGTCCTTTAGAGCTGCATCGATCCAGCAGCATGCACACCTTCCATGTTCCAACACAGAGTGTCTTGCACACTCGGGCCGGTTTCAGATTGGTCTTCGGGGTGCTGAGGCTTGAGTGAACATTATCTGCTCGAGGATTCATGTTTGAGAGGCAGTATAAGGGTGAATGATTGGCAGTAGCATATTTTTGCCTATCCATCCTGCCATGTGCAGCAGATAGAGCGACCCGGTTTACCCTGGGCGACGGCCGATGCAGTATGGTATTTAGTTTCTGTTGTAAAGTCATGGTTTTTATGGGCTTAGGATGTTGCCAAGAAGCCCAGACCTAGACAGGAGAGCGATTAGGGCCCTCAACCAAAGCCTTTGGCTCAAAAGCCTGTACTGCAAGGCAGCAGATGACACAGGAAACAGTATCAACCACCTAGATCAGGCTCGACAGTCACACCTCAAAAGATTCACTATACCCATACAGGAACAATAATATTGCATAGACAAACCTATCACACACACAAAAGCAGACATCAAATCGAACCAAAACATAACACACTAATATCATCCACAACGAACGCGTCTGCTTTTTGTCTGGCTGCTCCCCATATGCATGGTTACTTTGGAAAACCGGCCTACTCCAGTCTGTATTCATGAATGACTGCATCGGTTTAGTCATTTCTTAACCAAGCTACCTAATGCTCGTTCGAAATTATTCGCATTTAAACTTCGATTTTCGGATTTATAAGCGACATTACTAGCGATACGTACGTGGAAAACCTAAGTGTTGAATTTAGCCGACCGAAGACTCACTTTCCATACAATAAGGATGCTAAATATTCACAACCACAGGATCATGTTATGTGTTCTTGAGTTACGAGAGTCGAATCATACAGCGACAGTACCATGCTCAATTGCATTGTGGTTTACACATTATTCGACTGGATATTTCATTAGCCGAGCAAGCCCCCAAAAACTGTCATACATTATGACTGTTACGGGCGTTACTTGCGCATGCCATCGGGCTAGGCGAAGGCCAATGAGTAGAGTTGCACATTGCTTGCTTCTGTTTGTACTCTTCCGTATTCATAGTAAACGTGGGGTGTGTGGGTGACGTATGCATGCAAGAATCCTTCGGTTTGTGTTATTGCGACAGGTTAACCGAACGTGGGCGCCGCTATTCGTTATGTTTCGAGCACGCATTTCATCGCGACCCTAGTATCTCGGTGTACACCTCGATCAGAAGCATTAGGCTCTGACTTAAACAATAATTTTTGGGTGATGGTTACTATACTGCCAATCCCACAAGCATGAGGCTTTTATGATTAAAATGGTGATAAAAATGGACAATTCTGCGTAGGTCGATGGCGATTTCATATGGAAGAGTACAAACAAAATGTTACCACAAAATGAATGGTATAACAAGCAATGGAGACTACTGATAGACATTTGAGGATTTGGTTAGTTTCAAGTTGAGCGTCACTCACATTTGGTCGTGGCCTTTGCATTGAAATAGACTTTCCCAACCAGCATCTTTCGGAGGGAAGCGCCATACTCGAGTTTCGCTCTCGTTAGAGCTCGTCAGTAGTGCATATCCTTGCCACGGCGAAGGTTTGAACTCCGGCCATTCTTTCGACTTTTTCCATTCGTGAGCCAATACAGTAACGAACGTATGTTTTGACAAGATAACTGTAGTATCAATACGGCCCAGAGGTAAAACAGTGGTCAATGCATAAACAAATCGATACAATTATTTGATCATATCTGAAGCTTAATTATCTATAGAGTCTATGATCTCGACGCGTATCTTTGCAACAATCGAACGTGCTAGTCGAAAAATCATCTGAAGGTGCCTGTTCACCGGGCGGAACAAAATTGAGAAGTCCGAGTAGTAGCATGGATAAACGTTATGCTGAGAATCGGAAACGAAATGGATGCCATACATCCCCTCAGATTCGATTAATGATACGTCGTAATTCTTGAGCAACCACTTTTTGGCCGTTTTCACTATCTTTTTCTTTCAAAATAAAAATAACAGGTCTTGGTTGATAGAAAGACACCATTAATGGCTGTCTGCGACTGGACTGCTGAGCACTCTGACGGAAATCGCCTAATGTCGGAGCATATTTGAAGGGGACTATAAACGTCCTTTGTATCCACCGGATGCTCTACTAGTTTCGCATTGTTGTAACCTCTCAACAACACACTTATCTGCCAAACTCGTATGATCGACAGTTAGGTAGTTGGGACTACAAAAATACGGACTAACCGCACGAATGTCGCATGTCAAAACACTTGTACACGCGCGGTTTGACACCGCACTTCCGAAGCTTACGTCCGGTCTAGCCGGCCTGTTCGAATTATCAGACCACTCCGCCTACATTCATCGTAATGAACTGATTATCATACTGCCGAACTGTTCGGTCGATTTGTTGTTTGCTTACGTCGTGGGCACGTGTCGTATCATTCTAGGTGCACTGGTACCTAGTGTGATAAGTGAAGTCGTAACCGACCGAGAGGGTACCGTTAATTGGTGTGCGAAATTGTGAAAATAGTAATGGCTGTTATGTTACAATTGGCTAAGCTTTATTTCTCATCCAAACTCTCCTCTTCAGCTGCCAAAATGTCAATGAACTATTTCGTCATGGACAAATCAGCTAGCGCGAGAGAGAAGGAGCTTCTACGCGTGATGAAGGGTGAAGATGTGTCAAGAAATTTCCCCGGATGTGTCAAAGTATCGTTACCCCAGGGTAACACTCATCGTAACAAATAAAATAAACACTGTCTTCACTGGATTTGTGTGTACAAACTGTTGTCCGAATAAACTTGGTTAATCCCGAACGTCAGAGTTGCACGTAAAGCCTAATATATCAATTGGGAGTACCTAGCTCATTCATTACGTTGGATGCTTTGTGTTCATTTGAGAATATAGCAGTAATTCTGATGGGCGTGCTGTAGATTTGTGATGTTTATCATTTGAGAGCCCGGACTCTCTGCGGGGATTTAAGATCCAATCGCACGCATGTTATCAGTGCTGTGACATACGGCAAACGTGTGCAGTGTTAGTTGGTTCGCGTGTACAGCTGTATCCTCGGTGGTATAATCATAAGTCGTTGGCAGATTAACTCCATTGAACGTAACGTGAATGGCATTGTTGTGTTGTGCTAATCCAGATAAAACAACTCGTGTTAAGTCGAATAATTTGACAATAATAAACAAATAAAAATCCCATCTCGTATCATGGTTTCTAAAGGACCTTTACTATTTCGATATCAACTATATCGGACTTTGTCGTTTGGTCAATCACTTTCGGAGTTCATCTTCGTAATCGCACTGTATAGTTTCTACGTATTCTGACATTGTGCTGGTGACGATGGGTCCCGCGTGTGTAATGATATGTACCAATTTCGGCTAATATACTAGAATGTGAGAAATCACGTCCCATTAGCTCAAAACATTCAGGGTTAATCAACATTTTGAAGAAAAAAAATCGCTGGCTCCCTTGGGGGAAAACCAGCGATCCGTACTCGAGAATATTACGGATGTTACAGCTCGTGTGGTTGTATGCTATAACAAGCGTTGCATGTGCTTAAATGCAATACAAACAGGACCCTTGTGATTTATTGGTAAAATACTTCGTTACTATAAATATCAGTCTGTCATCACCTGACACGAAGTGTCCTTACTTACCAGTATCTGCATAGTGATGTCGGGTTCGAGAATGGTTGTTTAATGAACTAGTTTCCACGTGCCGAAGCACTGGTTGGCAGTATCAGCCAGCATTGCGGCCGTGATACCGCAACCGGAAGATTACCAGCACTTCTGATTAGGCTTGTTCTCCAGTCTTCCCTCAATGAATATTCGTCGTCATGGTAACAGCACTACGCTGTCAGGCTCAAGGCTGATTATGTATGTATGGTACATCGAGTGAGTAAAAAACAACCTGGTTGGTTGCACGTGCGTCGCATGCAATCGTGGTTTCCGTCAGTGAGTATGAAAGCCTAAAAATTCTTGATTTAAAACAGTTCGTTCCCTTCATAAGTTTGAACAAAACAGTTGGAACACGAAAACTGGTAGATGTAAGCACTTCGTATAGACTCGTCAGTACCAAATTGACAATAACGTGAAACGGTTTTTCGTGTCGAGCAGTTAAGGGTTGGGACGGATGGTCAGTCGACGGGTTAGCAAAGGTCACTAAGTCCAAGGCAGGGTCAAGTTCACGAACCATCGTTTATGAACCCACAGGACCGGCTTCAGTCGAATGATTGCGACAGCAAATCACAAGAATCTTGGATTGGGATGATGCAGTAGAATTCTGAATGCACAAGCTGGATCGATGACGTGGCCGGTGGCCAGGACGTGTCTTACGACTGCGGACGTTGGTTGTTTGCGTGTTTCAACGACATTGCCGTTCTTCGGTAAAATATGGAATTCTGCACCCATTAGGGCAAATGTTCTTCCACTCTGGAAATCAAGCACTTCCCGGTTCTGCCTACGTAACTTTATTGCAGTTACATATAAATTGGTAGACAAGGTGAGGTGGCACCGGCAGGCTGATCTGTGATTCAAGGCACAGGCAGCTTCTGCGTCCGAGCCAATACACAAAGTTGGGCTGCTTTAAATGTTCGTTTAGTCGAATTCATTGATCTATGCGTTGTTTGATGCATGCTGCAATCACCTTTAAAAGGCAATTCCACATAAGCCTTCTTCTTTCCCACAGTGACCACATATTCGGATGGCCGTTTCGGTTTATTATGCCTTTCTTTGAACTTTTTCAGATAACTATTCGATTGTAGTAGATACATGATTCCCTATCTTTGATTTACTGAAGCGTATCACAGTGCTACAAAAATTAACGTTGAAAACAACTGTTCCAAAACAAAAAAATCAATTTGCAATATCAATTCACAGAACATTCGAAATGTCCCGCAAATACTCGGCTCCTAAAAAAGATACAAATTACTAAGTTTTAAGAACGTTAAAAGATTAATCAAAAATAAGAACGTGTGACTAGTATCGCTTTCAAATTGGCCGAGGATTTCCACTGGTTGAAAAAATTAAACAGCACAGGGAGCAAAATGCGAACCGCCGTGCCCGTTTGGCGCTTGCATATCAACGAGATAGGAAGTATTTCAAATGTGATCCACGGGCTATCAGCAGCCCGGATGCTTCGTCCGTAAATCGTACATCACAAAATGCTAATTGTCTACCTTTGCTCAAAACGCACGAATCCACGCGTACCCAGGAATCCAGTATGCCGGGCTTGAGACACCTAGGAACACGGAAGCGAGGGAAAACGATCAACGATCAATGGTAGCTACTTACTCGATTCCTAGGTTCACAGTGACGTGTTCTAAATGTCCAAGACTGACGAGATCAACAGCTGAGATGAAGTCTACCACACCCGCAATGTAAGCTCCATGTAACGTCCGCAGTGCATTGGTCTCCGATCGAGACACTTGAAATCGGCACGTAAGACATTGGTCCGTTACGGAAACAGCTTGAATATTACGGAATACACGGTCGAACGACTTGTCACTCGAAAGTAACCGGATCAAACGGTTGACAGAGGTCACAGTACGTGCCATTTTACCGTGCTACCCTCCGAATGGGTGCACACTCTGAAAGCGAACGGAAAATGCGGTTAACTTTAAGAGTTGAACATGACGACCTAGCTCATCTTAATAAAAAATACAATCCGTCAAGTTTAAAATCCGCTCAACTTGATCCTCGTTGAGGATATTGGAAATAACCGTTGTGTTTAGCTGTAACTAATTGGTATCGCCAGTACTTCGAGTACCATACTGGGACTTCGAAAAGCTGATGTGCCAATGCCTAGTCATATGGGAATGTTCGGTGAAAAATTTGGGCTGATAGGCAGTCTGATATAATTGTTCAGGAAGCCTGTGACTCATCTTATCGAAACCTATTGAATGGTCTATCGAGATCACCTGTGAAGATAGATTATATTCGTCCGATTTATTACTGATCAACAGATCCCTGGATCTGCGTGTTCCAAGACCTGTTTGGATAAACTCAAATTACACAGTAACAATAGTATCTCGTAACCGCTCACACGTGGACCATACATTTATCTAAAACGAATAGTGCACTTTAACGAGCTGTTCGAACGATAGCTATTCGTATCCCCGGGAGAACTTTGCAGACGCTGTTACGGAAGTAAATCGGCGTCCTACGTTGTGCGCGCTTAGCGAGACAAGCAAGGCGTAAATCGGGTCGAGCGTAGGTAGTCACTAAGACGTGGTCATGTTTCTTTTGGACGAACTGAACCTTTAGTTCCAAATTCTTATCCGATTGGGAGATCGGGTACACTTTAGGTGACTGATTCCGCTTGGACCGGATGTACACTTCAGTATGTTTAACCTCAATAGCACAAAAGCATCCGAGTCCAGACGTAAAAGTCTCATCATCCTTCAATATGATAACAGCATCACCCATAGTTCTGTTATGTGAAATGGATAGTGACCATAGCGGATGTAACGCGCGTCGATTTCTAGTGTGCTACTATCTGTTTCCACAGTTTTTTGTGTATTCCTGATAGCCATACCAACAGTTTCGGTGCGTCTATATGATTTTGCGTAGGAAATACAACGATGACTAGAATACAGAGTTGCTCAAATATTGTCTCATGAGGTGTGTACGCAAAGTAAATTTCCTAAGCACTGTTCAAGAAAACTGGAATCGGAAAAGTATGAATGGACAAACCCCACGACGTCACGCCAGAAGTGATTAGCGTGAGAAGTGATGGCCTGGCGTCTTAGCCGGATATCATGTACATCCAGTTTTACTCTGACATCGCGATTTATCAACACATTTTTCACATTCTCCCTTTGTATGGTTGAAACTGGTGCGCTAACTTATTTAATGACGAAGTACTTTTTACAGTGTTTTAATAGACAAAAACATTCATACAATCTCCCATAATAGTGCAGAAAGCGCCATCCCATTCTTCTCCTGCGTTTAAAATCACACAAGAAAAATGGACAAAAAACCGCCCGTAGGCACAAATATTCAGCTTCGAATCTGTGGTCCGAACCGTTGTCTACTGCACAATGATGAGAGAAATACTGAAGTTAAAGCTAATTAGGTGGATTGACAACCATCTATGCGCAAACGACCTATCAGGTCAAATAACGTTCCTAGCTGATAATGTGGTTTATTACCAGGTCTGCACCTTCGCAACAGGCGCCTACCGATTTTACTCGACAAATCGATCAACGTTTCGCAGACAAGCAAGCGACTAGGACGCGTCTTGCGTTTTTCACTGCTCACCTATAGTAATCGCCCCCTAGTCTGCAGACAACCCAACCAAGCGACGATGACACTCACGGCGCCGAAACCGAGGTTGTTTGAGATTAGACAGATCTTATGGCCCAACAGAGCAATCAGAGTGGCATATATTTGTGGCTAACCCGTTTTACTCGTCAACTGTTGACGATCCCAATGACAAACGTGTCATATCGAACGGTTTCCCAGTTTACGAAACCCGTGGATCAACTGTCGCAGACAGCATTTTCATCGTGTAACGAAATGATGAGTCACCCGGGGTTTCTCTACACATACATTCGTGAGTTTTCACACCTAGCACTTGACCATTCTACTCGATTCTGGTTAACTGGTTAAAACAACGGTGTACATTCAGCCAGATACTTTACATTCTCATCTCGAACGAAATCGCACACTGACACTATTTCTCCTCCTCTCGATAAAGTCGAACATCTTACCAATTCCACAGACGAAGAAGGTTCTTTCTTCTCGCAAATATCACCTCAGCAATCATGCGAGCTGATGATACGATGGTACTTGTATACACGGGAAGGTTTGCAGACTCAAAAAACTGCTTACAACAAATATGGAGTAGAAAATCTCCTCGAAGATGCTAAACGAATTCTCTACCAACTAGCTCGCTAGTTTAGGTTGTGAAGAAAGATCTCCATGTATTCGGTGGGCGGGCTGAACATCGCAGTTTTCCCCGTCGACTCACGTTGAATAAGCCTGACGTCGAGACCAATGGGATTCTCAAGTTCACCTTCAAGAATGTTATCCATCACACGGTGTATCAAAAAGGGGATGTTAGACACTACTGTTTAAAACTCAGAATAGTTGCCCATAACTTATCGTTGTCCGCAGTGAGCACAATAGATAATATTATGGGCAACTGGAACAAACGTGGTCTTCGGACCTGAAAGAAATGTTGCTCTGGTCATTCGTAAGAGCTTGCGGGAGAGTGAAGACGTGGGCAATGTAGCTTTAGCAAGAGCTGGATTTTTATGGCCCTACTTCTCTATGGTTGAGGTGAGCTGACGTAATACGATCAATAAGCAACCCGAGTACAACTAACACAGGACTGAAACCTGTGGTCGCCGAACGGAATTTGATTCCCTCTTGCCAACGAGTACAGCAATTGGAAGACACCAATTACGATGTATCCCTACAGTTTCTCAGATTACGTCTGAAAAAGAATAGTTTGGGACCTGGAACTTCGCCACATTTGATGATAACTCCTCATCTCGCAAGTATCAGGTCAATGGTCATCAAAATCCAAAGTCGGGTAAACCAGCGTTTTTTCACAGGCAAGCTTGGCTGTTTCACCTCTCTCAGTTTCACCGATAGTCCTAACGATCTTTACGCAAGATTCTAGTCAACTCACATTGTAGTTGTCGACTATCGTCAGCATTTATGTTAGAGTTGTACAGTTCTTTTCCATCAGCCTATTTCACAACATACCATCGCAACTGTTACCAATTTTTCATGTTCATAGGACCCCATTCGCTACCGTGAGTTAAATGACCACACTGTTAGTACTGCTTGACAAGCATTCATCAGCCTTATCCCACAGCCACATCCTTTAACTGTTAACTGTGCAAAACACTCAATTCCATTGTCAGATTTTCTGGAATGTGAGTAAAAATGGTTAATGACAAATCGAAAACAACCCAAGACGAAAAAACCACTGCAGCAAAAAGAATATCAAGACGGCGAGAAAACACACTGCGAGATGCAAACATTTTGTTTATTCCCATCAGTCGATTACATAAGACATTCGGTTATGTAGATTAAGGGCATGACGACAAAACAATGGAACGAACGAGTGGGTGCATTTAAGGTCCACTACCACGGTAATGAAATTGATTGCAGACAGCACCTTTGGCCAACAGACGACCGGTGTATGACACGTGATTAACAATGTCCCGGAGAATGCCAAGAACCTAGAGTTGCGAATGCGCAGTAGGACCATGAACCAAGTGACGGGATCAACCACGTGACCTGTTACGATAAAGTGTTCCGCGATCGAAGACACCGGATTTCTGTCTGGGTGTTGTTATACCGAGTAATTGTTCGCACCAGTCACTTGGGAATGTGCTCCATCTTCCTCTGTCGTAAGTGTCGGTCCGTTTTGCCAATGAATGAATCAGCGCAACTGCAAGTGAACTGGTATATGACATGAGAGGCAGAGTTTACAGAGAAAGAACAATCGGAACAGTGGAGACTCATCCTGCGGGTGGAAAGCAACAAACGTAACTCCGTTGTGGGATACGTGTGATCAATAGCAGATTTCAACTTTCGACCTACATCGGTAATATTATGGTCTCCTGTAAGAAATGTTAGTAAAAACCTGCTTCTTCTATGCTGATTGTGGTTGGGAGGTAGCCACTCGTTCCTCGCAATGAATTTCAATAAATTTGACCGAATATCCATCCGCAAGCAGAACACTCTCCAAGAGCTCCTCTTCATACTTTAGACGATCGGCCGTGCACAGTCTGCTTTCTCGATGAAAAATCGTTCGCACTAAACCATGTTTGTAAGCCACGAGCGCAAATGAACAGAATTATAGGTGCTACCCACTCTATGTGGTTTTTCGATAAAGAGACTGGCTAAGTGTACCGTCTAGGCGCCTAGAGATAAGGGCATCTAAGAATGGTAGTGAGCTATCCATCTCTCGTTCGTGGGTGACGGAGATTTCGATAAGTGGAATTAAACTGATGTAAGAGTTATGAAATTATGAAAATAGGTTAATATCAGGTCATCGACATACTGTTTATAAAGCAGTCCGGTAAATTACTGTAGTAAGCAAAATACACCTGTCAACTTGACATGACCAGTGACGTTCCTAGTAAAGCGGTTTTTGTTGAGTCAATGAGCTCTACTTAAACAGTGTGGTGCATTAATACTATCCGTTGATAAATTAATTTGGCTGTTCGGTTGGCTGTAGGCCAGCAATAAAATGTCGGTTGGAATTTGACATGATCGTCAGTAAAAACAATATCCATCACCTTGAACAACCAATCCTCCACCTCCTTAGGTCGCTCTTAGCAATACACATAATCCAAGACTGTAGGCACAAAAGAAATCCGTTCGTGTCCTTAGCCTGCTGTGATCAGTGATTAATTTACCTTTGATCAATCACAAGTGATGTAAGTCATTCGTAGTTCAAGTTAAAAATCTTGAGTACACTATTATACTGTTCGCAGAAGTAGTGGGTAATATTTTCTCTATTTGCGAATTCTTGCATTGAATGATCTCGTTAGGATCGGCACCTTAGCATCGTCTATCCTATTGTCAAGGTGTCCTGGTAGAAAAAATATCAACTCACGGACATCACTGGATAGCTCTTTGAGTACAAAACGCATTTTACGGAGAGATTCCCAGAATGTTTTTCATTCAGGTATTCGACAAGAAGGTTTGATCGTTCTCTTCACTTAGGTGACAGATGAAAATCTGGAAAAGGCATTCGGAGGTTCTGAAGACCTCCAAGTGAAATTTTGATCGGGTAGTACGCTGACCGGTACTGGGTATACGGACGACGTTGCTTCACGTAATTCTTCCATGGATAGCGTGCTGAACCAGATAAGTGGCTGGCCAGTAGAGTAAGCACTTTGCACATACAAAGAGTACAGTGTCGTTGCAAGAATGAACTGGCACTGGCACTGTCTTTGTGAGTGCAGGCAATCCGCTTCAAACTACTGGTCGTTTCATTCGCTGGTGGTGTTGTCTCATCAGGCTGTAGTACCTATGATGAAATGTCCATGAAGACATTAAAAGCAGCAGTGCATTTTTAAACTTCGCCATTTGCAATGCGCATGTGCGTTGGGATTTGATGTACAGGTCATATGCCTGGTCCATTCGTGTGTAAGAAACACACCAACTCTATGTATTTGACCACCGCTGTCCCCGATAGTTCGTGTGAATCACGCGATAATCTGTTGGTGCAAATGTGAGAAATCCCCAAGTTCGTGACCGATGGCTGAGACGATAAAAATGCACAACCTACGCTGACTTGGCCATATATTCTGCAGGCTGCGTCGGTCAATGATCAAATAAATCGTTGACGGATAGAAGAAACCGGAAGATAGCCAAGTGACGAATTCACAGACTACAAAAGTCCCGATCGCCATGCTGAACAAGACTGGGTGGTGCAGTCTGCCGGAACTGAGACATCATGACAACTCACGCCGTCGTTTGGAGAGGGGTTTGGATACGACATAGCAGTCCGGTGTCCACAAAACTGTTGACTTTTTCTTCATAAATTTCTATTCGCTTATGTACACGTTTGTATCTACTTATTACTCAGACAATTGTCAGTAACAACGGCAATAAAAGACGCTATGGGCATGGAGGCAGATCAAAAGTGGAGATGAGCGTATATGTAATAACGTTTCTGCCTGAAAAAAAGTGCTTCCAGTTGGCTATTCACAAGATGTTGGACATCGATACAACGACCCATGGGGCGGAAGTCAAGCCAAAGGAATTAGACAAACGGAAGAAACCAGAAATATGGGAGCAGAAAATCGGAAACGATACAACACAACAGACCCAAATAATGAACAACGGCGTTGTTTGTATGAGGCAGATTCGATACAAGGAACCGAAATACCTGTTTCATATCGAGATTAAGGGGCGTTTTGAAGCTGTCACACGGTCACGAAGAAGACCGCGCCGGTCCTGTAAAAACTGCTCCCTTGTAAAGAGTATATATATATATATATATATATATATATATATAACTACCTTGTTTTAGACAGTCTTCACCGAACCGGAGAAAATGGATCTCTTTAAGGAGCAACAGGCTCATCCATCTATTACGTAACACGTACCACATTACGAACGTGTTCTATTTGTCGGAAGATCAATCCAATACCTTTATTCCGTTTCATGCTTCTTCGGTAATTCTGAGTTTCTCCTAGAAGTTTCATCCTCGGGCAGGCCTTCCAAAAATAAGTGAGTACAAACAATCACAAACAGTGAATTGTTCCTACTTTAATGATGCAAGTCGAATGTTCTCGCGCAACTTCGGCAACGTCCGCATAGTCAGTTACATTCTTGAGTCCATCAGCACTTAGTATCGGCGGTAAACTACCTGGGAAAAGTGGTAGTGCTGACCTACTTATTATTGCATACTAGTGATGCTGGTCCGTTTAGCACGCTAATTACATCAGAAATGATCCAGCGCGCGATTACCTGACACCTCTTTTTACTCATTTCACACTTTCAGAATAACAAATCATTTCATTCAATGCAGCACAAGAAACGATATTCTAAAATTGCACTGCCTAAGTCAATCCACCTAGTAAATGTGCCAAGAGTGATACGTTTGCATCTCAATGGACAAACTGAATCATCATCATCATCATATCAAACAAACTGAATGCTGTTGATGGAATCCTTCATACGAGTTGAAACATACAACGGATGTCTTGTTTTGTAGCCCAATTCTAGGACATGTATTATTCAAGTATCCGTTGTTGATAGGAAAGATAGCCTTACATTACTCAGGTTCAAGAGTAGTTGGGCTGTAAAACTATCCAAGATGTGCAAGATATCAATTTTTTTTACAACGGTCTGATCATTCAGTCCACCGAGTAACTTTTAAAAACCTCTTCAGTCACCTGGATTTCATCGGTTGAAATATATTCCAACCTCAGCTGCGCTGAGTTGATATCCCTCAAACAACGGGAATATTTGTATTTTCCGATGTGACGTTCACGTGTCACCCGTAGTACCGTATACTAACACAACAGCCACACAGTCTTGTGTTTTTTCTTATCCCAAAATCCTTCACTGCTACGAGACTTCTAGTTGACGGGTTGAGAGAGAAATCGCTAGTCTCAGCTATGCCGTAGATGTCTCCATTCTTGTATACAGAGTGCAACATGATGAATCAGTCCAACCTATCAGAAACGGTTCATATCAACAAGCAAACATATGTTGAAAACGATGCAATTAGCTCACAAGCAGTATTCTAACTGCTACTGTCAGCATAAAGTTTAGCGTCACTCATAACCGTTGCGGGTTCATTCGAGATAAAACGTTCTCGTGAAGGAAGTCGTAATAGTAAAAATTTCGAGATCTGGTAAAATCGTTCGGTTCTCAGGTGCTTACCTAAGTACGGATCGTTGCATATAAAACTTCGACAGCACTACATCAACGTTTGACACTGAGATGTAATTGCCGTATAACTCTGTAACAAAAAGAAGTACAAAGAAGTCCAGATAACCTCATCATAATACTCTTTACGTAATAAACTTACCCGTGAAAAAACAAAGAATCACAGGGCGAAAGTAAGCTTGGTACAAACGTGCACACTGAGGTGCCTCAACCGCAACATGTATATCCAACTCCGTTGAAACGTTTGTTTCTTATGAAAACCTTAGAGTATCAAAATAGGCCGAGCTTCTCGGTTAACTCACTTCAAAACGATGTACGCAATCTGAATTCTGCTCTTGTATGCGCCAAGCAATTATTCGTATTCATGCCCGGATCGATAATTAAGCTCTCACCATTTAATTATGGGTCACTCATCTTGATAACTATTCTAGCGATCTCGTACAAGGTAATGGTCAGAAGAATCGTATTCAACAGTTAAATCACAATTGTTTGAGAGTCAAGCTCCAGTTGAACGAATATTTTCAAAGCGAGTCGACTGAAAAAGATGTTTGAATAGGAATGGATGAGCAACAGCTAACCTCGTTTTCTTCTCAGCCGTCTTCCTTCTTGTAAGCAACCCTGATGGTCTTTACACATTTGCCCTGTGCGGCCTTCAAAATAGTTGATGCTGTATTAAGATGGTTCATGAGAGGCGTCCTAATCGTTTGGACTGTAGACAGAATTGCAATTCTCTGCTACGTCTGTAAACATCTTATTGATCGTATCAATCATAATAAATCGGCCCTTTGTACCATTTCCTATGAAACCAACCCTAATGAAACAACCCGAAATACAGTTCTAGTAAGTTCGGGACCAGCATTTGTCGTAATTATAGTATGCCGCTCTCGTCACATGACCCTTCAATTCTGGAAACGAAAATCTCGTGTAATATTGTCGAATCAATAGAATCCTTCTATTTTCCATAAACAACTGAGGTAGCACTAAACGGGCAAACTGTGTATCTTTCGACAAAGATCACCAAAGTGATAAGATCAGCAATCACGAGATACAGTAGGAAAATAGACCGTTTCACTAATATCCCAGTTCGACTCGACCATGATGAAAGAACCACGATTAGAATATCAACACACAACTCATAAGTTGTATAGTTGACCATTCAATATCAGAATCTCGTCTCGCAAACTTTGTTGGCTTGCACAAGTCTTACGAATGCTAACTCACCGTTTGCCACGGCGTGCCCTGCTTGTGTGCATGGGTCACGCAGGGAATGACAGCATACGACTGGGGTTCAGGACATGAAACTTCTGAAGATGAAGTTTGTTTCAGTAGGGCGTTCTCGGTTTCTCGGCTGGAAATCAAACAATGAATATTTTTGGCTGTCATAGCGAAGAACAGAAGTGAATGGTTCCGATTTAATTTTTTTCCTCCTCCATACCGGCCACCGTCACACATTGAAAGCAACGTTTTCGTTTAACCTGCCGCAGTACATTTGTCAATTCATGTAGCAGACGCATCAAACACACATGGTTACATAGTATCCGTAAAATTTTAAGTATCTACATAAGTAATAGAATAAATGGAACCAATACCTGCGCGCACGTACGGCAAACTAGAAGAAACCTGGTTCTCAAAGTTCAAGAAGCAACATTACTTTTCAAAGGAACTACTATTACCAGGTTCAAAAATGTGAAGCGAATTAATAAAGACAAGTCACCCATTGGTAACGGCGCACAGTGACGACTTTGTTAGTCTGAAATCAAGAATTTGGTGTGGGAACCGCGGGCAAGCAGTTTGCCAGTAGCTTCTTCAGTGAAGCGCACGTCGCAAAACGCCATTCGTTTGCCTTTGTTTAAAATGTACGAGTCCACCGTGACCCATGATTCATAAGGACCAGGTCTAAAGCACCTAAGCATAGAAAACGGCAGAACGAAATACAATGAAAATAACAGAATGGATGTACCTACTCGATTCCCATGGTCACAGTCACATGTTTCAAATGCCCGTGAGCGGCCAGATCCACAGATGAAACAAAATCAACAACGCCTGCGATGTAAGCCCCATGAAGAGTTTCCAGTGAATTCGTTTCTGGTTTAGTAACCTGGAATCGGCATGTCAAGCATTTGTCGGTCACAGACACGGCTTGAATAGCCTTAAATATGCGATTCATTGACCCGTCGCTGGTCATGAGGTTAATTAATCGATTGACAGCTGTCACTGTGCGTGTCATTGTGGAAACTGAGATTGTATCCCTACAAGAAGGCAGACAAAAATACGTGTAAAATCACACTTAGAGTCAAGGTGGAGCTTCAGATCTCAAAAGTGAAAAATACGCGACCATAATTGATAACGACGTTACAAAACAAAGCAGGCTAACACACTGGCTACTGAATACAATTCCCTAAATCTGGTATTATGTCATTTCGCAAATAAACCTACTGCGTGGTGGCATCAAGAAGCATCGTCTAGCCTCAAAATATGTGACGGTAACGGCTACAGTCGAAAAACCTACAAGGAACGGAATAAAGGCAAGGAGCACACAAATCAGCACAGCAAAACGCCATTCACTTTATGAACACGAAAATAAAAGGTAAGACGGTAGCAGAATAAATTCAATGTTATTATATGCAGAACTACTATAATTCACAGACCCATCAACCGCGTTGCTTCGAGAGGATTAAGTAACATCAGACATCGTCAAAGCTCACCTGAGCCCACTGTGACTGGTTTCTCAACGTTAACAACAATACGTCAGTGATCAACGCCAATGCTTGATTGTAACAAGTTCATAAGAAAAGGCCCAAGTTTCGAAACCAAATAAACGGAAGTAATGGGACATGGTGCATAAAAGCCTTATGCAAAGTAGAGCAATCGACAATAGTGTCTGTGCGGTGCAAACAAATAGCCGAGTTGTGAATGAGAATCAACGTCTTTACTGCTTCTCTTCCGTAAGTGTACCTGCTTTACAGACACTTAACAGCAAGCCAACATGACCTTGTGTGTCACATGTCAGCGAACACATTGTGGGGTAACAGCTGGCAACTTTAATTTAGATTCCTGTGAAAGCAATACAGTTCATAAGAGAAAATGATATCCCACACTCTGCCACATCCTTTGACTAAAACCCTAAGAATAAGACGGCGAGGTTATGCACGGTGACCGATGTACACCATTTACACGGCAAACTGTTATGAAACTGATATGCTCCGCCCAACTCAAGTGGAATAATCTGCGGATGATATAGCATGTAGTGTTATAACAACGTCGTAGAGTCTAATTCATTCGCGTAATAAGAAACCACATTATTCGTCGTGACACTGGCATGCTCTGATAGTATTACCACCAAATAGCATAAATGTTCTCAGTTTTACATCATAAGGTGGTCGTTACTATATGATTTACTCGGCCATGTGTAAGTGGAATACCATCAAGACGATTAAACTTTGACGGGTGCAAGTGCGGAGGCCATCGTGATTAACCGTTGAGCATCGATACCACTGAGCTGCAGCAAGCTTACTATCATCCATTGACTAGTGGTTAACAGATAATCATCCACGATTATCAAGTTCCTGGACGAATATCCGACTATATGGAAGTTTCATTCTAGTAGCGTTCAGAGGACGAAGTTATGTCGACAAACTGGCTAGTTCCGTTGCCTAGAATCAAGCAATGCATAGTTAAGAACACTACTGGATGGTACAACCCAGGCTTAGACTGTCTGATAGTACAACCCTGTGTAAACCTTAACACCGCTTTTGGAGGATGAAGATAACCAAAATTACTGTGTCAATTACTGTTTGTTCCTGTGGAACAAGCTACATAGGCCGCACAACAAGGCGACTATCTGAACGCATGCGGGAGCACTATCCGGCGTGGCTGGCTAGAGGATCGATGAAGACTTGCTCATCAGCGATCGCTGCACACTTGGTCGAATCGAACCACGTGATCAACCCGGCCGATTCATTCAAACCGATCTATCGAGTCTGCGGAGTGCAATCGAAGTGGGTCAAAGGTCGTCTATTAGCAATCGCAGAAGCCATAGCAATTCGATTACACTCACCCCCGTTATGTTCACAAAAACGTCTTGTCAAAGCATTGAACCTCCCCTGGCCATGCATCAATAACCCGGATTGATCTGTTACGTAGGAGCAACTATCTGCCCAAACACTTGATGAGTCTGACTAACTTGACACTAATAATTAACATCCCTCACCCTATTGATGTACTACCCCTGTCGAACCTATATAAATGTGTTGTATTTGGCCTGATGATGAAACACTGAAAACGAGCTTGTTTGCTACGCGTTTCTTCTCAAAACTTGTAGACTTTTCCCAAAATAACTTATGAATCCGCTCCTTTTCACATACATTACTTGGCAAGATTTACGATGCTGAAACGCGCTACTTTGCCAGTCCTGATGTTGGATATAGTCACGTGGTCGGGGTACACGGGCGTAGTAAAATACTTAGGGCACATAAGGTAAATCATACAATTGAGGGTATATAACGAGTGTGTATAAAGTAAAATGATACGACGACTCACTGAAATTACTCAAATTATCCATTCAGTTCTATGTTGTATTTTTTCCTAACCTACCGAGTTCTTTTTCAATAAAACTGCTTACAACGCCCGTTATTACAGTCTCTAACAGATCATCGGAAAGATGACAACGAGTAAAGTAGTGATTCATTTATAACCGTCCCAGCAATGCACGTGGCCTCCGGGTAAACGCAATGAACACCATCATGGACCGTGTGAATCAAGCTTATGTCACCAGACCTGGCGCATTCTTCATCCATTTACTCTATAACTGTATAACGTTCTTATGCCCGATCCAATATATTACCCTACTACTTCTTCAACACAAATTCACTAAAGTGGTTGGCAACGTTAACAATACAGCCAACCGTGATGTACAGTGGCAATCCGGGTAGTTACGAAAAGGACCAAGGGAAGAATGGATTAGTAAGAGAAAGAGAAAATAAAGCCTGAGGATTCCGTAGAATCGCAAAGTGGTAATGGTACTTTAAACACGGAAAACAGGTGTAGTACAGGAACGAAGATAATATGTGATTATCAAGGTGAACAGCGAAAAAGGGAATAGAATGATCGGTTATCACTAAGTTGGGAATAGCACTCCACATCATATAACCTCGCGGTGAGAAGCTGTGTGAACACTAATTGGCTATACTGAGCCTACACTTTAGAGGATAGCCTCTTAGCAAACTGCTACGAGCCATGCTGAACATGGGACTGCATAGGTGGCATGTAGATGTGGGAAGTGAAAAAGCGAGGATACAGTCGCCCTCAATCCGGCGGAACTCTAGAGAGTATAGATCCAAAGGTGATAGTCTAGCTTAATAAGGCTTTCCTTGGAGGCTCTGAAAGGTCATGGTGGCACGTTGTTGCACTTTCCCGATGAACAATTTGTATTTTTGGAAAAAGAAATTGGCTAGATCACATCTCCATTCTCTAGGTGCGGAGGGAGGAAGCTGCTGTATAGTAGTTTAAAGCAATGGAGACCAAACTGACCGAAAAGCTTCTTGAGTAACGTTAAGGCATTAGTGGCCCTCTTCGCAGTCGCTGCGACGTTGAGTGAACTCGAAAAGATATGAGGTCAACCTTCCGGATCCTTCTTAGTCACGGCCACTTGAAGAAGCATGTCGTCAAGACAGTAGACAGTATTTACCCTGTGGCGAATATGCATAACCTTGCACTTTCCAGCAATAAGAGCAATCTCATTTGAATGGGACTAACCTTACGGATTATTGAGGTTATTCTGTAGGATAGCTGAATCTTCACATCTACAAAAACAAGGGAAAAGAGGTCGAAATAGGAAGGTCATTTACACGGATGACGAATAAAAGCGGATCAAGAATAGAACCTCGGTGAACACCACTGTGACATGTGTGGCAGCCAGAAAACGTAGAGTTCACTTGTACTCTACACTGTTGATTAAGGAGGTAGGACTCTAGCCATCGAAGGATATTACCCTGCACTTCGTAGAGGTACCCGATACCGTGGTCAACCGCAGTCGTCCGCTCGTCAGTGTCTAGCCGAAGAGTTGTGGTGCACCATCATCTCTTTGAAAAGCCGTGCTGCGCGTTACAGAAGCTATGAGATGAAAGATAGCTGTAGAATAATTCATACACGAGTGCTTCCAATATTTAAGAGACAAGCGAGAACAAGGCTATTAGGCGATAATCACTAGGACAATTTCGTCTACCGCGTCTGAAGACAAGGGTTACGTTCGTTAATTTCCAACTAGTGTGTACAGTTCCTTTGGAAATAGACTGGGTGAACAGTAAACTAAAGAGACCAGCAATCTACTCAGCCGCTTCTCGAACGGCTTATGAAGGAATGCCATTTGGACTGGGAGAACAGTCTTTAAGGTGTCGGAGCTTATTCCGATAGCAGAACAAGAAGTGCCTAGAGTGTTTATGTCTTCAAATTCGATGGCGGAAGGAACCTGGGGGTACGAAATGTAAAGAAAAATAGTGTTGTAAAATTCCACGAGAACACTGACGGACTCAGCACCGGATTTTGTGGGGCCAGCCGGGCCGACAAACTGAGACACTCCTGCTTTAGCCTTTCGGAATGTCAATGCAAATCGGAATGGGCTTTCTGGATTGGCAACGAGGTGCACGGCAAGCCGCTGTTGATAATGAATCCGGTCATAGCGAATGAACAAGGTACAGGGATAACGGACTAGTATACATCCTTTCCGATCTTCTTCTAGTTCGGACAACCGATAGCCCACCAATGTGCGCCCTTTCTGAAAGATTGATTTTAACGTGCGGCAACGTAGCCACCATGGCTGGTTGTGGCGCTTCAGGACTGCCAATGGTGTGGATTCATTAACGGCTGTGGAGAGGGCGGCAATGACTTTTCTACACAGTTCATCAACAGAGTGAAACAAAGTGCAGTCATCCTGTTTGAGAGACCAAATGGGAATGCAGCAAACCAATATTCATATTACGAACGTTTCTACAGCTATCGGCAACTATCCTGATGAGATTGGTGCTACAGACTAAAGCAAACGGAACGAATGCGCGGTCGCTCAAGCCCAGCGGTGCGATTATTTCGACACTATCGATCATTGGTAAAACATCTAATTCCACCTGAGCAGGCTAATTGCAACAGTCAAATGTTCACGGAAACTGGCCAATAGGCAGTTTTAAATTACATATTGTGAACCACCGCCAGAGACATTTGCTGTCATTGAAACTCGAATCGCCATTCGTTGCCTCGAGCTCTGATCAGACCGCGCTTCTTTTTATATCGGTGGGTAACTCGAAATTTGATTTGAATTCACCTGTTGTTGTCTACTCATATTTTTGTCTTATTGGTGCCTGAGCATCAAACAATTGCATGTGTTTACTGTTATTCGTCACTGAATAACATATTGATTGAAATTTTTGGGTTACATTGTATCTGTTTCTGTATCCATTCTATAGCGCATATTGCTTGTTGCTTATGACAATGACCCGCCTCAGATCTAGTAGTACTGGGACTCAACAAACAATCACTGAGACGGTGAGCGTTTGAGACCGCTACAGGTGCAAAATGTCCGTACAGTGCAGTGTTACCAGTGCCAAAGGTGGTATCATTTCAAATGCACTGGCCTATATGAACACCAGTACAACCATCTTGCTTGTTCAGCTCTGAACTTTATATGCATGAGCTGCAGATTCGATGACGGTCAAGGCGTCGCTTTGCAGCTGACTGTTCACACGCGCTCCACGAAAAGTGAAGCAACGCAGACTCTACTTGGCACAGTTTGCCCTTCCATTTCTTCCATGGAGATTAGGCTGGAGGAGTACCAACGGACCTTGTTAGAAATGAAGTTGGAACTTCAGTCTCTAAATGAGTACATAATGGTCGCTCTCCCTGGGGTTGCAGCCACCAAGAAGGCAGTTGCCTTATCAACTGCGCAGATAGATGGAGGAGCAGCCAAGACGAAAGAGAGCTCTCAGAGACAGGAGAGTTGTTTTATGAAGTCGATTCCTCTCAACGTCCTCTCCAACCGAGATTGCTAAGTTAGTCCTAAATTCTTCATTCCCCCCGGACGTTACCAACCTTGTACTGACCAGCAGGCTACGCGCTAAGACAACCAAAAGGTCACTGAGCTTCTTGGTAACTTTGCCAGCCATGCTTAGTCCTGAGACTGTAGTGGGAAAAACGGAGGCTTTGAAATCGGCCGATGCCCACTTGAAAAGTGTGTCTTTTGATCGCTCTCGGCAAGACAGAGCGAGATGTGAACATCGGGGTGAAACCATGGCAGACCAGAAATTTTAGCTTGAGACTAAAGTCATAGTTTCTGCTCCAACAGTACCCATTCCGACCTATGTGCCACTGAAGGAAAGCAGGGATGTCGTTTCCGTAGTTGCAATCCCAACGACTGACTCCCCAAGCATGGGCACCACTGTCGAAGACATCGTACCAAGGCCGTCTCCCGAGTTACCTGAGCCAAAAACCACCAACAGGTCCCATAGAAAATTCTTCCTTCCAAGGATTCGGAACGACAGGGGCCTGCTGGGGCCGCCGCCTGTGACTCAAAAAGCACTTTGTTTGTCCGTCCCACATGGTATTTCTATCGGTGACCCCATTAAACAGCGCACATTGCCCACTTCTAAGCCCTGCATTCAGAAGACAAAAATGTCAAATTCTCCGTGGGTGAAAATTCCCAAGCATCCTCCGAAAAAGGGGAAGTTAGCAGGGGTACAAAGGCCGCAAGTAGTGACACCAAAAATGCTGGTTAGGCGTCATATAGGAAAGCTGACATACGCACAAACGGTGACATCGCGTCCGCAGCCTCACAAGAGGACCAACAAAGCCACTTGGCAGCACAGACCGAGTCCGACCACATCACCACTTTCAATTCTAGGTCTACTTTCCCAAGCTTTTCCACGCAATCTCCTCTCTCTTTTCTCGTTGAGTCATGTGGGGAAGTAGCTCTTAAGTGCGTGTGTACGAACTGTCTGAGTGTGCTTAATAAGTTACCGGAAATCAGACAGTTAATACATGACACACAACCCCACACATTTGCTTTCACGGAGACCTGGCTTACAGGTGACATCAGTGACAGTGAACTGAATGTCTCCTTGTGTTCAGTTTACCAAGCTGACTCCGCCCGAGGGAGAATGGGCTTTCTACGGTTTTCCTTCACCAGCATCTCCCAACACCTACGGTTATAAGTGGATTTCATTACCCTGATAAATGTGACGCTCTGTGGCTTCGATTGGCATTGCGTGGCCCAGACTCACTTCTAGTGGGGGTCATTTACCGTTCTCCTTCATCCGACATCTCCGACGATGACACCCTTTTTATGAACCTAGACAACTTTATAGGACTACACACTTTGCTCATCTGCTTATTATGGACTACTTTAATGCACCGAAAATAAACTGGGCATCAGGTTCCCACCAAGAATGTGAAAGCGGATTCTCGACTTCCTTATCGACGTTGGCACGCTGGAGAGAGTGGACGCAGCATGTCAACGCCCCCACGCGGCATCGTCCTAGTCAGAATCCCTCTTTGCTCGACTTAGTCATTACTAATGAAAGTCACCTGATAGACAGAGTGACCATCAAGCCGCCACTTGGACACAATGATCACTCTCTGCTCATCTTTGATCTTACCTGTTACTGGTTACAACAATTAGTAAAGAAGTCAACAGTTCGAAACTTCAGTCAAGCTGATTTTAACGGCCCGAGGAGCTACCTAGGTTCATTAATTCTCGACTACGGCTCCGTGGACCAGAACTACTGCGCACATCAAAGCGCAATTGAGAAGGCGGACGACTTATTTATGCCACGCAAACTGTGCACTTTCTCTTATTGGCCAGCTCTTCCGCGCAGATTACGTCGTCTCCTTGATTTCCGTTCCCATTTATTCACGAAACATGAGCTCTCGGGCAACTGCGAGGACTTACGCCCGTTCCACATCGTCCGAAATAGGTGTACACGAGGAATCCGTAAGCACACCAAACGCGTACAAGAAAAGGTCCTCCACAAAGCTCGCGGGAACAAAGACTTTCCAATTAAGAAAGAAAGAATAAACCCTCAGCTGTTTCTCTGCGATGGCCCGACGGAGTTACCTTAACTGAGTCCCTAGCTGTGGCCGAGTTATTCAGGGTATGCTACACGGCAGTCTACATCGTCGCACCGCCGGACAAGCACCCTACCATTCCAATGCAGACTTTCTGGCAACCACTTGCTACCGCTGAGCTTTCTGTGCTGGGTGTTGAGGACCTCTCATTCGAGGTGAAGTCAAAGAGCTAAATGGGTCCTGACAAGATCCATCCCAGAATTCTCAAAAAAGCTGCCGCTAGTCTGGTAGAACCCATTTATATACTTTTAATAAAGTGTGACCTACTTAACCACTTCTTATCAAACCATCTTTTCTCCTCTACCCAGCATGGCTTCCTTCCTAATCGGTCATGCATGACTAATATGCTTGTTTTCATGGATAGTCTGACGGAGGCCAAAGACAGTGGCTTCATCTCAAACGCTATCTTCTTCGACCTTGCCAAGGCTCTCGACCGTGTACCACACGGCCCCTTGAAACACAAACTGGAAGCCTATGGTATTTAAGGAGGGGTTCTTCGCTGGATTGCCTCCTTCCTTGATAACAGAACGTTCAGAATTAAAACCGGATCACACCTTTCATCTCTCTCACTTCTGCGGGAGTTCCTCAAGGGTC
>LUCH01003446.1:20045-55694 GCA_013368495.1 Paragonimus heterotremus
AGAGTTAGGTTCACATATGTGCCTAGCGGTATAAAAAAAGTCTCAGCCAATTTGAACAGTTTCTCACGACGGAGGTGCCCTGGGACGGTAACAGGGTGGGCGCCCTAACAGTTTCCAGCGCCGTCTCTGGCTTCATTTCCTAGGTAAAACTCACGGTGCCCGTAGTCTAAAACCGCACTTCTCCATGCTACACTATCGAGTTAAATTGTGTCAGGATGAACTGCTTTTCACACACGGAAATAAACGCTGAACAGTAGCGAGCATAACATTCGGTTCGTTCCGAACCACCATGAAAGAAAGGCTTGAAAGTCCACTATTGTGAAAACCCTCCGGTTATCACTATAAAGCAACTGGTAAGCCGCTGGGTGAGTTGAATAGTACTCGGCTGGGAGTACCTTTCTAACTCCAGTCCTATGGACAGTAACATCTCATTTGTAAAATTAGTAAAACGGATTACTTACGCAATCATCTCCATAAAATTATGGTGGTGAAAAATGATCGATCGAATCAGACTACTCGTGGGTGGCCAGATAGATGAACTTATTGAAGTAGCCTGGTAAACGGAATAAATACGAGTTTTAGAGGGACGGTGTTTTTCATGTACGAAGTTGTCTCTGGAAACTTCACTCAGTTGCTGCTGTTGTACGTAACGAACGCGCTCGACTTGATCTCCAACCCGATAAGAAGACGTGAGAACCAACTTTCATTGAGAAGGAATAAAAAACCAGACCACAGGCTTTGAATATATGTGGTTAGCGTTTACCATACAAGACGGTCACGAGGACCATAAGGCAGTCGTGGCGTTAACAATACTTAATTTATACGAGGAAGCAGTCCGCATGAAGTTGAAACATACAAATGTCCGCCCGCACAACTGCAGTTTGACTGTTTAATTTGAACAATACAGAACCATTCACCATTAGTCAACCTCAAGCAATGTGAATCGAAATACCTCAGCCTCACTTCAATCAGCTGACGTGCTAGTTTGCATAATCTCGAAGATGATGGTATTCCCGACCTTGGGTCGAACGATTCGCTTTGCCTAATGCCATGTAAATGAGGATTCCCGATCGCCATGTTTGTAAATTATGGGTCGGTTAGTTAAATAGGCAATCTCTGGTACCAGTCGAGTTTAGAACACGGCAGTGAGCTAACATACGGTATCATGCATGCAATCGTCTTTGTGAGCGATTACAGTAGTTAACACTCCACGAATGAACACGACAATCCGAGCTTGACAGCAGAAACGTCGACTGTTTTTGTAACAGTAATGCACGCACCATTCAACAAACATCAACCGTGACCAGTCCTATCTTTCGTTGAACTCAGCGTCCGAAATAAGGCCAAATGAGATAGGAATCGGCAACGAACTGAAGTTCTCATCCGCGTTTAAGATTGCCATTTAAGCTTTCTCTATTTGATAAGTCCAGACAAAAGCTAAATCGGTCATAAGAGAGTGAACATTCGAAGGTGAGCATCACATAATATCACAGTTCAAGTTCTCGTGACCATATTCAGCAAAAGCTTGCAAACTGAGATGGTTTCGTCCATCAACATTAGCAGAATATGAACAAGTTACATAATCCGTGAAGCCCGATGAAGCTGATAGTTCGAGTATCAGATGAGTGTTTGTGAACGATGCCGAATGCAAATCACTCCGTATGATACGTACGCGATAGATGCGGTGTGCAAACAACTACCAGATGCTGAACATCAAAAACCAGTTGTAACCTATGCGATTGGGATAAGTCCTAGGAACTAACCTACTTCAGTGACAGCAACTACGTGACAAAAACGAGATTACTGATAATAGAAGTAATCATGACAATAACAAAGAAAAGCAATTCAAGCTAAAAGCGAGGACGCGATTGGGACCTGCCACAAAGAAACGGGGAAACAAAATCAAAGCAAGTATTCCAGGACACATAAACTGATAAGATAGAAAGATAGAAAACATCAGGTCGATTCCAGCCGACACGATGACTAAAAATGAAAACGAACAGGTGAAGGAAGCAAAACTCACAAATGCACACAGAATGTTCGTGAGTTATGACGATTAACTGACGAGAGAAGTATTAATTCTAACAGCCATTAAATATCACAAACGTGTTACGTCTTTAAGGAAAGGATAAATGAACAAAAAACAGAGAGAAACGGGCAAACATAAACGATGAAAGAGCGTGCATAAATATTGGAGAAAGTCTTCGAAATCACAAAACGTCAGTGGTGGAAAGGCTGGAATATTAGCAGGTCCTGGGGCTGATAATGGATGCTCTGGAACAAGACCAGCTTGTGTGATTCCGAAAAAAGGTATTCTGCGAAAGTCTATTCCACAGGCGAGTCGAAATCTGTAAGTCAGAATGAAAGTTTACCATGTAGACGGTATGAAGATGAGTAACAAGAACAACTCCAGGACTTATAGTTGTTAATTTTAGACATCGATTACACGGCTGTGGAAAAAAATAACAGCTTGTAACATTTCGCCGGTTCAGATCAGGTATGTATGTGAGTTACAGCAACATCATCCTAGACTGCCTGCCCTTCTATGCAAGGTTGGGTTTTTATCAAAATTCCGACAATTCACTAAACCGGTAGATTACAATCCTATCAGGTCGAACATCACCAACAATTAATCGCAGCCGTCGCATTTCCACAGACTTTCAAGTCGGTCCCTTTCGAAAACAAGCACTAGACTCGAGTTTCACTCTCAGTAGTGCATATCCTTGCCATGGCCGAGACTAGAACTCCGGTCACGCTTTCATGTTGACCACTGCACCATTGACCTCACATCAGGCACGACCGAACTATCATATGTGAACGCTCAACCACTTTCGCCTGTGAGTAGTGATCAGGCTGCCCGATCGCCTTGGGAAGAGACACAGTTACTGTCTGTTAACTCTAATCGTTAACCCCGCGAAAGTGACTGAGCGTTCACATATGATGATTCGATCGTGCCCAATGTGAGGTCAATGGTCAACACGGTCGCCTCATGAAAGCGTGGCCGGAGTTCTATTCCCGGCCGTGGCAGGGATATACACTACTGATAAACACCAATGAGAGCGGATCTTGAGTCCAGTGTTCCTTTTTGAAAGGGGCCGATTGGAAAGGCTATGGGAATGCGACAGCTGCGATTAATTGTGGATGATGTTCAACTCGAAATCAAACTACTAGCGTTACAAATCCAGACGTCACTGTAATGACGACTTTTACGAACACGCACTGACAATTGGTTCATCCACCGAAATGTCACAGGATGTGCAATCGAGGCAACCTATGTTGACATGCCATTTGTAAAAACGAGGTTGATTAGGCCTGGTTCCCCGACTGGATCAGACTGCGACTGACGTTAAGTACACGATGGTTATGCCTGATTTTGTTCAAGTGGACTGAACTAGTAGGCGACTGACAGTAAGCCCCAATCAACTATTATCGGCAGTATCGATAACCAACCAGAAAAGCTGAGACTGTTGACTGTCTCTTCTCCGATAACAGTTATTCCCCACTTAATGTCGATAACCGTTGGTTAGTGTGCTTCACCCACAAAATATGACATGTGGTGAACGATCAATCGGTTTGCCAACTGCAGTTCATCGTCCGTGACACACAAGCATCTAAAGAAAACCAAACAATGACGGCAGAGTACATTGTTGGTCTCAACCTGTCGCCGTCCGATCCACACGTATCGAAGCGATATGAGAAGTAGCTCAAAGAATGAATAAAGTAATGCTATTATGCACCACCCAGTATCTCACGCTGACGTGACTTGATGAATACAGGTCGTTTGTCCGGACATCATCTTTCACATGACAGAACACAGTTTCACCGCGCCAGGCAAGCTGATCGACATGAGATTCGCGAAAAAGGTGACTGGGTGACCGGTTCACTTCACCATCAATTCCGCATCGTGAACATGAATTTCCGGCATTACTTCATACCTAACGGTGCTCGTGATATGGTTGTCAGATGAAGCTGTAAAAGACGCGAATCTGTGTGAAAATGGATAAATCGAAGCACCACCAGTGATCAGTAAAGATAACCACAAAGTTGCTGCGAGTTTGCGGCGACAAATGTGCCCCTGCATACCTGGAAAGCCCTGAACGAGCAATGCTAGTTGGTTTTGTCCACCTTGTGACCAGTAGTGTAATTTTTAACATAAACGTTGCTTAAATAAATAGGATGGCTAATCCAACGCTGCCAGGTGTGTTCCTACGTTGTGCACCGGGGAACGATGATCATATTAAGTTGGTGGATGCGCTCGATAACTAGGTAGTCAATAAAATATTACTGGAGCACGACGGAATCCCTGGCGTTTTTGGAACAAAACAAAACGCCACGTGTCACCCCGCCAGAGGTTCACAATGGGAGCTTTTGGACATACTGATATTCGAATGGCGCACGAACATTTCAGGATACCTTCACTGACTTATAAACCACTTTCTCTAACAAATAACCACACTAATCTCTAAATACTCTCTGTTCGGGGTAATGCGTGGAACGTATGCATCTACTGCACACAAAGCAAGCACACTTACGTTCCTTCATTTTTCACTCCCGTCTGGACAAATGTACGTAGTGAACTTTTAGTGGTCACCTCGGTGCAGGCACAACACTGTCATTGTACGTGCGATCACTTTAAAAAGGGATTTCCTGATGCCTCAGACTTCGCACTGAAGAACCAAGACAACCGCACAAAAAATGTGAAACTATGAACACAACAGACAATCAGGGATTAAGTTAGAAAAATGGACAGATCGTACAGCCAAGAGTGACGTAAAGTAGGTCAACTGCTACTAGATGGATTCACAGATAGAGAAACCACTCAGACAATTAAACACTACTATTGTCACGTCTCATCAAAGAAATAGATTCTGAAGACAAAGTGGAACATAGGCAGTTTCACAAACTCACCCCCGATGGCCAGTTCCGTAACGTTCCGAGTTAGCAGTTCTAAATCGTGCTCAATATAATCCACATTAGAGACATCGCTCCCGATAGAGCCACTGAGGCCAGTTATCTGGCTAGGTTTGAGAGGCACGCGCAGAGTGTCCAAACATGACTGATTAGGAACGGCGCGCCATCCAACGTTCACAAGGTCTTGAAACTCATGTGGATCAAGTTGTGTGGCAAACTTAACCCATGGACAAGTCGATTGGTTAGAGTGATTAATCTGAGATGGAGACATTCCATCCCCGCTGTTGGCGCCCCCAAGAACAAAATTTGTCTGCCCATCGTGTGAGAAAGAAATACCGTTCGATGCACGGACAATAGGTGTCGAGGGTGGTCCCGGCTTACCAAATATGCATGAGATTGGACCGGATGGTGGCGACACAGTAGGTAGCAGCTTGAAGTTTGCATTAAGTAACGGAGTTGAACCGTGAGATACTAAGGGAGCAACGCCAAGGTGACAAGTGTTCCGGTGCGTGAGCTGATTAGAAAGATTTTTTTGAGAAGTGCATGCGGCGTCTTGTGGATGCAGAGAAGAATCAGTTTGGGGAGACTGAAATCATTAAAGAACAATAAATTATTTTTGTTGTTATTAAAGAACAAGTGCAACCAATAATTGAACTGAATGCTGTAAAGAGCTAATAGTTGAAATATGGGTGCTAGTATATGCAAATATCTCAAAGAAATAACCATTCCTAAGGATTATCGGTAATTTGTCACACGTCACTAAGGCACATATATTGTGGTGGACTGTCAGACAGGAAGTGTGAGCATTTCAACTCTCAGCGGAATATCTCAACACAGGGGGGGCGTTCAAAAACCCTCAATGATCGGATAGCGGACAACAAGGGCGACCGGATGAGTCATCGCTCGACCAGATCGGACCAACGAGCGAGACGTGGCAGCCAAAACGGGATGGATGATCAAATTGAAGGCGTGATTATTCTAACACTCGCAGGAATATCTTAACACGGTCGTGGAGTACGGTCACAGCCCACAGTGGACAGACGGAGGACAACACGAGCGACCGGACAAGCCATCGCTCAACGAAATCGGATCAACGGACGAGGAATAGCAGGCGGAAAACCCCCGGATACAAGGCGCCATTCACACGCCTAAACCGCGTAGAAGTGCACACGACGTGTGAGCGGAAATCGGGGGGTGTTGTGGATTGGAATTGTGATTCAAAATCGCAAGAGCACGTGTGGCATGGTAACTAGCGAGTTGGACAATAAAGATTGTGCTTTATTGGACGCCTTTTCGCCACAGTATAACACAACAACTAAGCAGACCGTCGCTCTCGCTGCTCGTAAATCATTTTGTTACCTCTCATAAAGGTAATGCCTAAAGTGAGTCAAAGGATCCAAATCTGTTAGGTATCTTACGGGAAAAAGCAAGCGACGGGCGCATTATGCGCTAACAACAAAATGTTCCCTACCGGAGACAAGACGGCGACTTACTTTCAACTTTACTAATAACTCCTCCAATGCGACCGCTTGATTAAAAGATGCTCAGATAATTACAACTTTAAAATGTCAGTGTGAACAGCGGACTAACTATATACGCCACTGAGTGGGCTTCAGTTAAGTAGTCACAAATGGTAGAATATTAGATGGCATAATCAGGCCTTGACGTACGAACGGATATACAAAAAGTATGGTTAAAGGGTAGGAGGGTGCCAAATTGGACAGACAAAACGGTCGTTTGCAAGCCGTTGTACAGAGCTATGTAACGTACTCACACTCATTCAAATGGCATGAGGTAGCCCCGTGATGTAAAACACCAACGTCTGAAATACCATTCATTTACTTGTTCATAAGTTAGATTCCGTGATGTGGTGCAAAGGAGACAAAGCAAAATCGAAACAATTGTCCACTACTTAGTTCGTTGTTACCGAGATTAACTGTTTACAACATTTTCTGTCAGACCTTTCTGGTACCATGGTATATATTGGATAGCTTGCAGGTCAATTGTCAATAGTTGATGGATTCCAGCGTATGAGAAAAGGAAGGGCAACTGTTGTGGAGACTAACAGTTGCATACGCGCTGACAGCATACAGGACACTTAAGCAAAAAAAGACATACGATAGTCTAGATAAGTCGCCGAACCGTATTATGACCCTCGGGATTGATTCGGCATGACTAACCAAACGAAATCATGTGCACATATCAGCAGTTCACTGGCCGATTTATAACACAATGACTAGACGAGATAAAATGGTGTATTTAGCTTGCAATTCACCACTGTAACATTATAGGAAAAACATCCTATATATATATATATATATAACCATATATTATTTACAAATAACTAATAGTAACAGTAATCGGCTGCGAGTTAATCAAAACACAGTATGACCTTGGTGCTTGTTATCCCATGTCAAGTTACACATGCGTATGTTTTGGAAGGGACCAGACTGCGAACGTTTAGACCTCGGCTAGATTCGAACCGGCGATAGAAGCAGCATGCATAGACGCAACCAGTGCGTTACTAGCTAAGCTGTAAAGCCAGGTCTGGAGGTCAGAGACATCATAGCTCAGTCAGTAGAGCACTCACCGCACTTGGGCATGCTGCTTCCGTTGGCGGTCCGAATCCAGCCGAGGTTCAAATGTTTACAATCGGGTCTCTTCTAAATGATCAAATCTGTCACGCTACTTATCAGTAGTACAAGTATATATATGCTATGGGGCAACAAGGATCGACTGCCCGTAATTAGATAAATCTGGTTATCAAGTGAGCCTTATCCACGCCAACAAAATGAAAGTTTCAAGCATATCAACACAAGACCGACGTCGGCATCCGTAGGATGTTATTGACCACGTATGCTCTATGTGAAACCACATCGCCCAAATTTAATGTGGAACATTTTGAGTGAATCAAGGTAGAAATCGCGACCTTTATACTAGAGATTCATCTTGCCATAACGGAGCTACTTCGAAATTAGTTAGTGAACACCTTGCAGTCGCTCACCTGCGTGCAATACTCCGTGTAAGACCCCATTACAGTATGTGCGGCTGATTTCGGAGACTGTGACAAACCGGAAGGATGAAAGTAGATATTGTTCGGAACGCGTAAATCATCGGTTACGAATGGCGAGAAGTGCGAAGAGCACGAACAAACAAATTGCCCAGTATGTAATAAACAAACGGGGGGATGAACCGATCTACTGTCAAACGGAAAATAGCCTTGTCGATGGACATCTGATGGAGAAGGCATTCGTGTGGATGGTGCAGTAGCCGGAGGTGCAAGATTCCGTCGAGGACCAAGAGGGAAGTGGGAGTCCATCCCGGATGGACTCAGAAATCGTGTGTGTCCAACTTGTGCAGCCAAACGAGATACGTCGACGTCTGAGGCGGTTTGCAGGGTGCCCGGAACAATCACGTGAGATACACGCACAGCAGTGTTTTTTCTGTTGGATGCAAAGCTAGGGTTAGGGCTAGGCATACGTCTTCCTGTGTAAGTCCGTGAAGAGGTGGGGCCGACTTGAGGCTGATTCCTGGGAATGCTATGTCGTCTAAGCCCATTGCTACCGGCAGCCTCTGAAAAACAGTGCTGATGGTCGCTGCGCAAATCCATTGGACACTGAGGCGTATAGCCGGCCGCCTCAGTAGGAAGTTCCTGTGATGCCGAAACAAACAATTCCGTGGATGAATAGGGCATAGAAGACCTTCCGAGATATGTTTCTAAACATTGAGTACCGGGGCTTCTTGTCTCAACTTGTTGACGTGTCTTAAAGGCGGATGGATTTTTATGTCCAGATTTTGTCACGTGATAAGATCGAGGTACGGATCGAGAATAACGAGCAGGATCCGTGGGCGACCAGTGTTGAATTGAAAACATTCGTTGTTGCCATAAGGTCGTTAAACTGCGGTACTTGTCCGAG
This sequence comes from Paragonimus heterotremus, assembly GCA_013368495.1. Classification (NCBI taxonomy): domain Eukaryota; kingdom Metazoa; phylum Platyhelminthes; class Trematoda; order Plagiorchiida; family Troglotrematidae; genus Paragonimus; species Paragonimus heterotremus. The sequence goes on from LUCH01003446.1 coordinate 28,874, forward strand.
AAGGCCTGCAACAATAGGAGAACCAACAGCATATACTCAGTTCAGTGTGAACGTTCGCCATGGCAACGTACGAAAATTGTGCCTGTATGTACGTAGAACAATGTAATCAAAGGAAAAATAAAGCAGAAAAAACTCGGAACGTTCAACTTCCAGCTCAAACAGACGTCTAGGGTTGTATACATAGAATAAAACTGTCTACATGTGATCGAAGAAAAACTCAAAGTAGCCGTTTATTTAAGGGGCACACAGAGACGATAAAAAAATAAGCTAAGGATACAGTTAATAAAATTCAGCCAGTCAATGAACCTGCACGTACTCCACAAGAATGCTCGTATCAGGAAATGCATAGCCAGACCGAGCGATGTGTTAGCGAACTGACCTTTGTAATTTTAAACATCATACTGATAATCAGTAGTTTCAGATAGTGAAAAGTGGGAGAGCGTAAAATATACTTTCGTCAAGCACGTACCGGGTGTTTGTTGATGACGTCTAACAACTGTACAAACTTTCGGCAACAGTCCAGATCTGGCTGAGAACTGACCAACAATCTAGAACAGACTAGAGAAAGAGAAATAAAACTGTATCTTAAAAACGTACATATGAAAAAACTAATATTTTGAATAAGTTGTGAGGGATTGAAAATTGGGGTCTGTTTACAAACCGATGAAGATGACAAACAAAAGTTACGTTAGCTAAGAACGACAACTCCACAGATCCGAAATTCTATCTAATTTGTAACCAAATACAGCTCACAAACAAAGGTAGTTTGGTTGTTAAGCATAAGTCAAGTAAATATTGATCCTAAAAATGTTTTCAAACACAACCTTTAAAATCGTGAATTAAACAGTGAAACGAAATAAAAACGTACACACTTAGGGTCGTCGGTTTGACTGAGAAAAAACTTCAGTGGTTAGTTCGACCTAAAAAAAAATTACATGCACATGTGCAGTCCATCGCCATTTCAAAGAACGCTGTGGGATCGGAAAAATAGTCTGCTATAACGATTATCTCGTTACGCTGAATAGCTTGCATTATTTGTCAAATCCTGAACATAGTAGCGACTGGCGTCCAGGAGGACGCTGTGATTGTAGCCCCGATTGCATGTGGAACAGGTCGACACAGGGGAACTAAAAGGACCGTAACCAAAGTGATGTGTGAACGAATTCTATCAACAAAAACAAATAATGCCCACAAACTTTCTTCCAAGAAAGAATTCGCCTAATAAAAATACCACCAACAAAATTTCGGTGAGGAGGATGTCACTCAATTAAAATTCAGAGGTTGCTAAGAAAAAACTCCGGCTGCATAGAGAGGAGCATCGAAACCATTGAAAATAATCCCATTACGGAGACCAGAGACATGTGTTCTTGTAAACAGTAAAACTGTGAACAACAGGCGGTGCTATACAGAGAAGGGAACGTCGGATTTTAAATCTGCAGTGGGGAGTGAAGGTACGGCATGTGAACACGTTGGTCGCTTGGCCCGTTGAACGGTATGTGTCCCCGGTTTGAAACCGGGGTGGATTTTATGCGATGCAGCTTACTACCGATTCGTTTGTTTATCCAGTCGACTGATACTCCATTCTGATGAGTTCTGAGGCGTGTACTCGGATTGTACTTTTAGGACAATTATGTACATGTGATAATACAACTCTACCTTGGTGCCCTCAACTTTTTCCGGATAAAAAAGTAGAGATGTATTTAGACATGCAGACTAAAAAAGTCCCTACTAGTTACCTGTCTAGGAGCAGGTTACCTAACGAGCTTCTTTTCTCATAAGTACAAAACAATTTGTAAGCAATTGGTAATTTGGTTTATTGGTTACGTTTCACTCTTAACAGAGAACAGCTTCGTCAGACAAGTTCCCGTTTCAAGAATGGAACATTCTCAAGGAATCAAACGCCTGATACCTTATACCTATCGGTCCCAAGCATATTCCACACAAGTCCCCATTTTGTTTAATAAAGGTCTAAAGAACGGTAGATGTCACGATGTCCCAAATAGCAGAAGCGTATGGTATCCATTCATGTTAAGATGTCGGATATAGCACAGGAAGCAATCATTCTTCCTGTACGTCATCATTAGCATCAGGTTTGGAAGTGTCAGTATCAAAAACAGTACACTTGACGATGTCCACATCATTCGTGGCATCTAATACGAAAATGAGCTTATCGACTCCAAAACACCACAAAAATCTCTCTCAATGGTCTTTAATATTTTTCACCACAACATCCAGCCAGTAGGGCATACTACCAATGTGGTCATAAGTGATGTGGCCGGGATCCAACCGTTTACATTTGTCCGTCTTATTAGCCGTTGGTAATCTGGCGACATTAGAACAATACGTTTTTGTTTTCTGACTAGTTAGTTGTCAGATTGGTTATATTTGTAGTTTACATGACACATTCACTTTGATCTCGCAATGAGTGGCATAAACCGGTGTGAGTGCTCACGCCTCGTATTCCGAATTATTAAGGTTGGCCACGTTATAACAATAGGCAAGTCTAGTGTAAATATACTCACTGAGTGTAATGTACACAATGAACACAACCCAACACGCCTGGCGGGATCCATAACGATGAAACATCTGCTAGTTAACATGACAATGATACCAGTTACTCGATTGACGCTTGTTGTGGTGGGGAAGTCCAATGTCCAGATAAGAACTCCATTCCTTCTAAATATCTACGATAACTGGATTGGTATTATGGCATGAGAATGATACTGGGTTGCGCGTTTCAGTGTAACGAATGGAAATGTGCTTGTAATGGTTAGTTTGTATGGTATATTGACACCTTGCTCGTAAGCAGCGTTAGTAGTAATGAACACAAAAGTAAGCAGACATTTCAAGACCGGATATATTCTTTGTTATAGTGGTATCATTCTATAACGCAGTAAAACACACTTGTGAGACTGAACCTCCCCTACTTTGAGCGTTGGGTGACATTAACGTACAAATTCTAAATTAAATTCGCAGCACTATACACCGGCAACATAAGTTCACTGCTCAACAGTAGCGTTACTGAAGTACAGCAGTAACAGTCTGACAATTCTTGTCAAGGCAATTCATTTAAGTCAACTTGGAGGTCATTCTGTAATTAAGCAAAAACAGATCCACAGCGTTATCAGGATACCAGTCTTCAGATTATTTGAAGATGCATCGTTTCACAGTATCCACAAATCTCTTATCTTGAACACTTGATCGAGTGATACGATGGAATGCTTAGGTACAAAGTACCATTTGTAGAACAGAAGTCTGAGAACTCGCTGGATGTGAACTGGGCACCGTTATCTGAAACAAAGACCTCGGGAAACCCGCTCTGTGGAATAGGCGTCTCAGATAGTAAACGGTGGAGTGGCCAGTCGGTCTTTCTACGATAACAACTTCCGATCACTTAAATGGGAAACCCACAACAGTCAGAAGACGAACATCACTGACTGGACCAGCAAAATCAATACAGACTCGGCTCCATGGCTTTTTCTCGAACGGTGAAGGCTGTGGCTTGACTTGTAAAGATGATTTCGAAACTGACGTACAGTGACTGCATCCTTTAACCAATTCTTGAACGTCGTCAATCATAAAAGGCCAATAAACGCAACTGCGCATCAAGGACTTCATCTTAGTCAATCCGGGATGTGCCTCACTAAACTGTCCTAATACTCCTGATTTAAATGAGTTTGGAATTACTATTCTTTTACCGAACAGAAGATATTCATCTAGAACTGAGAATGAATCATGTCTGAAGAAGAATTCTCACAGTTTCGGCTCGTTAACGTTTTTCTGGCCATCCGTGCTTTAGAAAGTCTTTGACTTGGATGATAGTATCATGAAGATTAGAAGCATTTTTGATCATGTCTGCAGTGTGTGTTAGGCACAAAGCAGCGTGCATCAGTGATTACGCGTCGTATTTCTTTTTCATGGCTGGTAGATGCAATGATCAGCTCATCTGTTTTATTTTGTGCAGCAATCAAAGGTGACATGCCTACGTGTCAAATTCAAATTTGGAGTTAAAGCCAAGAAGAATGTCGAGTACTGTGCGGCCTAATCGACAAAAAATCAGGACAGGAATGTGGGCGCCAATAAGCACTCTAAATTTATTGGGAAAAACAGCGCTTTTCTATAGGGGAACAACAGTATTTACGATTGCCAATAAGCGACAGGCGTTCTCATGTTTTGATCGGCCGGTTTGTTGCTGTGTTGTTCCACGACCTTGCATATGGCAACTCGGTTGTTTGGAACAGCTACACATTCAACAGCTGCTGCTCGCCGTCAGTGATTGGTGGGCGCCAGTTTAACTATAATTCCGTCTGTAGCAATTTGCGCGCGAACACTGACTGACAAAATCTTCCCCAAACAAGAAACCGCTCCAGTCCAAACTCATTACAAAGATTAATGGCCCACCTTAGAAGGGGGTTATCGGTGTGCATGGGAATGCCCTCCTTGCTGTTAAACATGGGTAAAAGTGATTTATGATCGGCCCTAAGTGGAAATTTCCTGCTATGAATCACTGTGAAATTTCCGTACAAAGAAAATGAAGGCTAATGCTTCTTTATCAATCTGAGCATAATTCCGTTCTGCGAGGGGGGGGAGTTAGCGACTTGGAAGCATGAACAATATCTGTGATCCATCGTGTAACCTGTGCAGAATTACAGCTCCTATTCCATATTCGGACGTACCTGCTTCTACAGTAACGCCTATTGATGGGTCTAAGGTGTTAACAGTAATGGTGATGATAAGACTGATTGAAGGGATTCAAAAGCAGTTTGACATTCAGGCGCTCAGTTCCATTTAAAACTGTACGAAAGTAGATTATTCAATGAAGCACAACACACATGCATGTCAGGTACAAGGTTGTTGGAGTAATCAGCCAGACCCAAGTAGAACTGAAGAATATTAACATCAGTGGGTGGTGGCATTTCACGAATGACTACTTTTTCTTGGATCTGGATATCGTCCGTTGGAGAGAAAAGTGAACATTATGCCACGTGGATGTGAGAACCAGACTGTCCTATACGTTTCACGAGTTTTTTCCAAATGATTAAAATGATCTTTAACACTGCGGCTGGCGATTATAATATCGTCAATGTAAGCGACAGTGAGTGACTATCCAGAAAGCATTATATTCATGATTTACTGGAATATCGCCGGAGCACACTACCCCAAATGGCAATCGGTTATAGCGATATAATCCACTAGGTGTATTTATTGTTAACGGTTGATTCGACTCATCGTCGACTTGAATCTGCAGATAAGCTTCAGAAAAACCAATGTCCGAAAATATGCGTCCAGCGTTGAGTATTGTAAAAAGGTCATCAGGCACTGATGGGTTTCTAGCGCATCTTTTAAACTCGTGGAAAAATCAGCGCAGATGTGGAGTGATCCGTCCGACTTTTTCACGACTATCGGTGCTGCCCACTTTGAATAGTTAGTGGGGTTAACGACACCCGCCGACTGTAGGCGATCTAGTTCTTCACTGACCTGGTCAATGACAACATATGGTGCTAGTTGTTCGAGCCGGAAAACGGCTTTTGCATCCTACTCTAGATATAATTTCGCTCACGATATAATGCATGATCCGAAATTGTTGGAAAAACTGTGGTATGTTATGCTTGTAGCTGGCCGATGAGTTGAGAGGTAATCATAGACTGCTTGAGGCCACCGGCTTTTTCTCTCACTTCAGACGAAACGTTTCAATGTCCTTGGCAGTCAAATTACAAAATTTGTTAATGGGACTATTCTAAAGTTTGAATTTCTCCATCCACTGAATACCGACTAGATTGCATGAACAATCGTTTATGACATGCCGATGCAGAAAATTTGCGGCCACGAAAATTGCATACACAATTTACAGTTTCTTCAATAATCATTTGAACATCAGAAGCATTATAGGCTAGGTTTCAAGTAAGTTGAAGTTCTAGACATCCTAATGCCTCCCTTGATAATTGTAATGTCTGAAGCAGAATGGGACACAATTAATAACAATCGACATAAATTCGCGTTCGGGTGCGAAATTTGTGGCAGCTGTGGTAGTGAGGACAATACCAGATATATCAAAAGTTTCCCTATGGCTCATCAAGTGTTTGGGATAAGATTCTTTTGGTTGGAGATTTGTCTGTTTAGTACGGTAACAATACGTTTCTTGTGTCCTCTTCGACCGTACTGATTGCAATTTCGGTACATATACGGACAATTCATCACAAAATGTCAATCTCCACATTTCCAGCATGCAGTCGGAGGCTTTAACTGACAGTTAAAAAGAGGACCGGGAAAAGAAACACGTGATTCTGAGATACTTGGTGTCAATTGTAGTCGGTTAACTTAGTTGACCGTTGTGCCTTTCGCTCTCAACTCGGAGACAATTCTTACATTAGTCATCTTTTGACATTCCTCTCTGATTATCTGAAGGGTGAGCTCAGAGGAACTGTCAAGTCTCGATAGAGTCCAATTCCGGATTACAGCATCAGACGCTGACTGCAGCCCGCTCACAAAAAGCAAACACCTGAACTGATTCATTATGGGCTCCTTCAAGCTGAACCGTTCCGCTTCTAAATTGATTCTGCCAGCCTAGGACACAAAAGCTGATTTCTGTTTTTTGGCTTGTAAACACTTTTATCGGGTATGGAATAGTGAAGAACGAGCGTTGAATATTTGTGTGAGACACTTTATTGTCTTCCCCCGAAGGTTTAACTGTTGGTTTCCGGGGCAGAATTGAATTGAAGTACCTCTGATTTACAACAGCATCGAGTTTACGCATTAGTAACTTCACCTTGTCACTGTCTTCCCAAGCTGCATAATCAACAGTGAAGATATCTCCAAATCTCGTGTATCATGATTCAAACAGTATTCCTGATTCCGGCTCATATCGAAATTCCGTGATGGCATTGGTGATGTTGTCATTGGTTATTCCTGATGGGCCCGACTGAAGTGATGAACACTGTTCCATCGTTTTTGTCTGTGTTTCAATTAGTTTATTCTGTGTTTGAAGCACTTGCATGAAAATATCCATGAATTCGGCCATTATTCTTTGTTAAACGAACGCGTGGAGCCGATTACATCACTACTGATTTATTTCTAACCAGCATACAGAACAGGGAAAAAACGACCGTCTGAGCCTCAGATTAGTGTGTCCGAATGTCAATATCGTGAGCATCACGCACTCGATCGTATGTCATACCAGAGCGAAAACAACGCACATCACTTTAAGTCAATGACAACAAACGCCAACGCGTGTACAATCGATAACGCTGTCTGCCCAAGTGGTGAATGATATGGCCTTAAACACATGAGATATCTGGAAGAAAACGTTACTAAGGTGGTTAAAAATTAATAAAAGAAGATAACGTGGAAGAACTAGAAATGGTACTCCAAGATCCGTTGCCAGATAAAAATGTGATCAACGCACCATAGACCAGATCGAAATCCTGCCTGTTCTTCACGTACCTGACTTCCTCTGGACTTAATGGGACGACGCAATATGAGGCCAATGGGTAACCTGGACGTAACAGACACTAGACTGATGCATCCGTGTTTGTCACACGCATTTCTGAGCCTCATTTGAAAACCGGAATTACTGTTGATAAACACAAATCACGAGATGCCCATGTAGGTTCCCGAACAGTCTGAAAGAATCTTGTCAGTTTTGATATCAACCTTTACCCACCATCTTTGTGAAGAGAAACAGAAGAGAGATCTGGTCCAGTAGCCTTGTTACGCCTCAATAACGTTAACTCCAGAGACACCTGCTTCCGACGGAAGGTTGCCTGGGGCGAAACAATTGATCATTCGGATCCCATTGTGCATATGGTCTGGTAAATACCAGATGAGGTGTTCCCTACAATGTTCAGTCCATCTGTCAAACCGGTGCGACTGGCTAGTGGTGGGTGTACCATCTTTTTCATAAGATATAAACACGAACCGACTAAGGACAACGAACAGTGACAGAAAACTAGGTAAACGGCGCCGACCGCTAGTTAAAATGGAATCTGACATTCGCTGCCCTGTGTCCGGCCATGAACTGCGCACAACCTGCCTGTCAAGTTATACGGATGCAAGTGGCTGAAAAGAAACATTTGATGATGAAGGTATTTTAATCCACTGAGATAACGATAATAAATACTAGGAGATTTTAGCAATCGAGCTCACCTTTGGTAAGACAACTCATAATTTGATCAGGAAGGCATTCATCTGCGTTAGCACTCGGTGGATAAATAACTGTAGTTGTGTCAGGTGTTAAGGCTTCGTCCAACGTACATGATTTATCCGATCCAAGATAGGTCGTGCAGGCAAGCTTGTTGTCGCTGGTATGGTGTGCATCATTTGCAATGTGGGCTGTTTGGGTATCAGTTTTGCATGTGCTTATCTCCAACGAGCGTTTGCTTCCATCCGTGTCAGAAATGGTATTATTGGTGGACGATGAGATAGCGGAACAGGGCTTCAGAGGCGTTTGCAATATGTTCCAAATTTCCAAAAGGCAGTGGCGAATTGATGTCATACATGTTGGACTGGTTGGGGGTGTCTGGAGTAGACAGCGCTCCGCACGGGATAAATTGGGCCCCCTGGCATGCAGTTTGCAAATACTTAAAAGCAATTTGGTGCGCGCTCCCTGAGTCACGTTCTGAAGTAATATCAACGAAATAAGTAAAAAGACTAAGCATTAGGTTCGAATAAGATGGTGATGGAACAAAAAACAAAGTGAGACAAAAAGCTGACAGAAATGGAATGTTAAAACTGCAACATAAGCCAACTGACACTCACATAATACACGACTGCGTAACATCTGAATTGTAAAAAAAAACTTGAAAACGCGTCGGATGATAAAATAAAAGCATCGGCGTTCGTTCAAAACAGCACCAGGTGGCAACAGGTATAACCATGCCTCTTGGCAGTATACGAAGATGACAATGTGCATTTGAGGAGAAAAACAACTGGAACATAGCACATTGCTAGTGACCTCCGCAAATATTGATGGCTAATCTGTTTACTAGCCGTACCAGGTTATCGTCTAGAAATAATGCAATCATAAGTTTTACCCATCAAAAAATCCACGGCGACTTTTGAGCTGTGCTGGCTGCTATTGCTCTCCGGTCTTAATAACATTTTTGCTCAGTCATATGAAATACAGAGTGGATACTACCGAACTGTTGAAACCTAGATATGCGCAATTTCAGTAGCCAGATCCGAACTCGTGATCGTGTGGCTGGTAAACAAGGACACTTGCAAGCTCACTTAGCTACTGATAAATTAAATGATCGGCAGTCGAAAAAAATTCAGATAGGAATGATAAAAAAACGAAGCTGAACAACTTAGCCTCTGCTGAACCTAATGGCTGAGAAGACCTGTCCTCCTAGAGTAATCAAAACCTGTGGAAAAACGAATTGATCTTGTATTCAACAAAGAAACTATATTGACAGAATTGGATATTTCAATCGCAAGGTAGAACGCCAGGACAATCACAGCATTCGCGATAAAAAAAATCTGACAGCCCGAGTATTAAGTATAGACAAAACAGGGAAGTTGCGGAAGTTCAGAAGCAACTGAACGCTCGTCAAAGTTTTCAACCAACGAATCTCATTACTACTGCTGATTGTACAAAACAATTGCCGAAAACACTGAATCCACGTCATCACAAAGCTCGTTTTGTTCGGAGTATGTAATGAAATGTGACATTCAATGTTTCTAGGATTTCTAGAGAAAACAGAGGGAATAAGCTCACATGACGTTCCAACCAGGATTCTGTAATGCCCATGAACTCTTCATAGGAAAGTCGATCAAACAAGCCGGCGTATTTGTGTAGACGTAAACTCTTCAGCCACATAGGAACAGCTACGGAGGGGGGAAATGAAAGAGGTTACAAATAACACACTACATTATACGTGTACATTGGTTAGCCATAACTAATTGTACTCACTTTCGAAGGGAATTAAAATAATCACAGAAGGGAGTATTCGCGGGTTCTCACACCATTAGCGCATAGGGTCACCTTTGCTGACAAGCACCGCACCCACTCCTATCGACGGACTGCTAACGAAAGCTCGATTGCAGCGACATCCGATTACTAATCGCAAGGTGTCTAGCCGATTTTGTCTAGAACTGGGTAGCCTGGTTACATCCAGCACACGTGGTTTTGTGTATCAGACGGTAGCGAACAACTTGCGATGTAAAAACTGAAAACCTAGCTTTTGACGGGTCCGCGATAAGCTATCGCACGAGTAAAAATCAACAACAAGTTATCAAGCATGGTGTTCCAGCAGATGAATCCTTTCAATTTCAACATTTTGTATACTACACCGAGACAGACTTTGTAGCGCTGCGTTCAACGTACTCCATAATAAAGGAAAGTCCTTTGACTGACAAATTTTTATAGCGACTCAAAACGAGTCGGGCTAATATACTTCCAAGGATCACCAGACCAACGATTATGTAACCACCTGGAACAGCCTACCATGCATGGCGACGAAAGTTCAGCCTGGGCTAATCAGGTCCATCGTTGCCAACTATTAAGGAAACGCGAACATTGTCGTAACATTACAGCTTAGCTATGATTGGCTGAGTTGTCGAAGATTCGGTCGGTCGTACGGTTAATGTGATCAGTTGGGGTGACAGGACATAACTACTGCTTCTTCTCAGAAGCTAAATGAAGGTAACTTTGAACAACACCGTTTTTCGCACAAAGCCTTGGAAGTATGCCGAAAACAGTAGACTGGGTGGTTGTGAGCCTAAGTAGATCGGTGTGTAATTTATGGGAGAACAAATAGGCTGCAGGAAGCTGAAAGTGTTTACGTACATCTCAGCATGCACTAAACGTTTGTGGGAAGAATGTTAGGCGGAAAATATAAAGGGTTCAGTAAAGTTACAAGAGTTTGAATGAGATTAAATGATAGAGGGGGATGAAAGGACAACTGCGTACTCAAAAAAAGCAAGGAATGCAGAAAAGTACGGATTAACAGGGGTGTTTTCGAAAATTCGAGCACAGCATCAGTCTACCGGAATGATACTGATAGCCAATCAATGTGAGCCTGTTCTGATGACCAGAAGTGCAAATTATTAGCAGCAGTACTAAAAGAAGAACAAAAACAATTGAAAAGATAGTCTACAGATGGACGATGAAAATTGCCTCTGCAAAAAAATAAACACAATGAGGGAGTCATGGATGATTCAAACAGCAAAACTCACTCGCCATTCCGGAATTCGGATCAGCATAAGAGCTGTTTTGACCGACAGAAGTAGTGTCTTCTCCAACATACTTCTCATCTGGGGAAGACCCGCTGCCCCCGGTCCAAGTAGAATTGCCACTATTGTTACTACCCTCAAAATGCGGCCGGCAAATTGGTTCTTCCATAGAAAGAACAGGTTGTTCTGAATTGCAAGTTGTTTGTGTGGTTTGTTGCGCACGCTTAGGTATGTGGACAGGAAGTGATTGGGGAACTTGCCCAATCGGAGCGCCTTTCTTATCTGCAGTGATCGAATTAACCGACTGAGGAGGGCTAGTACAGCACTGCGATAGACCCAAAGCTTCAGCCTGATTCGATGCCGTCGCCTCACTGGTCAGTGCTGTGGGAGATAAGCTTAGACGGTCTGGACAGGTTGCCTTCAAGCCAAAAAAGATGTGCAAACCATGGAACGGCAAATCAGAGGAGAAATGTGATATACAGAAGAACAGAAGATTGCAGAATCATCAAGAACGTAGTGATATAGAAGGAGAACAATCATTCACCTCGATTTACCAGCACACAACGCCTTTTAAAAAAACAAAATGTGCGGTATGCAGTCCGGTGTTAGATCAGCAATGCGGGTGATGAATGCAACCTTCCCCTGTTTACCGGGGTTTAGAATAGATGTATATTTGGATAAGACGACGGATGATGTGGCTCAAATTTAAAGAAAAATTGTATACTCAACCCAGATACGACTCTGCTACGGTATGCGCTGGATATTATAGAGGTTGGCTGGTATTACATTTCTGGATTCACTTCTACTGTGCCCTTCGAAAGGGTAATTTCTGGGGAACTTCAGAATGTCCATTGCTGTGATAGTGCACGTTAGCTGGATATAGACGAGTCACTGATACACAGTTTAGGTTTATCAAACAAATATGCCTTAGGTGACGGATGATGGGATATCATCAATCGATGAAGAACGTGATATGAAACTGAATGACGAATATACACCGAACAGTTGACAACTTGATAATATATGTTCACCAATGTGAACGTCACCTAACATACCATCATTCACGCGGCTTGCTGTGTCCTCTGCTTATTTGTCTACGGAACAACCAGTTGAATATATGGAATAGGTTAAGAAAAGACAAACAATCCCACACCATTATATTCACCCGGAAAAATGGAGTCAGCGGAAATTAGCGCCTTGCGCAGAGTTATGCAGAAAGGATGTACTGATATTCGCACAAAGCTTGAAACTAAATGAACTAGTATATCGAGGTTGAACTTGCACGTGGCATTTATGGATGATGAATATTTTATTTTCAACTTTATTTCGTTGGTTCAATGAATGGTTGACAAGCTGGCTTGGTTGACGGTCAGCACGTGACCGTGGCAGTTCGAGTCATGATTCTAGCTTTCATATATAGAAACAAGTGTTTTCAAGTGATATGTTACACAAGAAATGTATCAGATACTATCAGACATAGATAAGAGTAGTCGAGATAACCAAGACTCGAACCCAGTCCCGTGTGGCTTTTAGTCCGTATCGTTGCCACTTGGTCATGCGTCTGATTAAGTTCCGAAAGATTTTAAGGTTGCAAAATGTCTGAGGATAACCGTGCACTATTCGTGAACGACAATTAACTAGGATGAAAACGATACAGTCCGAACCCAGGACATCTTATTAAAAATCAAACAATACTTTCAGCATGATGAGTAGTTCTAGTAGATTCTTAGCACAAACTCGATAACAGTTCACAAAAGCCTTCAAACAAGAGTAATTTGTACGGAAAAAGAGATTAACGCTGTGAACATAAAACAACTGCTCTTGCCAACATTCCAATACTTATGGTGTGCTACATAATAAAAGTCAGCATATCTTATCGTTGAGCGTTCCTGAATTAACATTAGTCTTCCTTGAGTACAGGGTCAAATCGCAATAAACATTGCGAATTTCGGGGGAGGGGAGATTCATATTTCTTCTCGAATGGTCAGAGAAACTAGTTACACTCAATCATTCACATAAAGGGGTAGATGTAGAAGCTTCTTTTTGCTCTGAATGCTTACATTCCAATCTATTAGCGATCAGCCACTTAATATTCGCGTTTTATCGATGTTGAAACAATCACTTATGCGCTTCATTTTTAATCGAATGAACACTTTTTTCTCTCTATCGTCAAGGCGTTCCATAATGATATTGTAACGTGCGGTCGAAACCAGCAAGCGCGCACAGGTTGAATTTGAATCGTGTAAAGGAGCGTGCTGCTGTGTTGTCGGTGCCGTTTTAGTTATCGTTCGTGTAAGTCGTGTGCATGGCTTCCTGGGCCTTTGGCTCATGTTTGTTTTCTTGTTGTTTCCTTTTACAGGACTTGTTGGAACCCCTACCTCGGAAGAACGCTGTCCCCTTGTGTCTCCACATTGCCCCACATTTGGTCCGCAGGTGTGCCGGACAATCAACGTGTAAACAGCCGGCTTGCATGTTACAATATTACTTGATCATAAACGAATTTGAAGTGCCGCCATTTCAAAACAGCCGACCTCGCTTTCCGTCATTAAATTTGTGATGCGTACTCATATGATATTGACGTAGCCACAAAACCACGCGAACGGCACTTAAGGCCATAATAATGTTCACTTCACTTGTTGTCCACATCAACCGAGGCGAGACGATAAGTGGCCGTCATTTGAATTAGGCTTGCTCAGGGCCTGACAATGCAGAGTGCAAGAAGGAACGAGTCAAGTCTCGGACAAGAGTGTTTCCTGAAGTGTCCAGCACAGTTGAATCGCTATCGCCTGGGCTGATCCCCATTCCCTTTGTTTACACATTCCGATTTGACGAAAGTTGGAACAGTGGCAAACCAGAAAAAAATGTTACGATAATAGTGGGTGCGGAAGTAAGCGTTATCAGTGATCTTTCAACACCACGTGTTTTCTGTAGTTGTATCGTTCCTTGATATACCGTGATCTCGAGAGGGGACGCTGTATACAGCACCAATTCTTAGAACAGCACCCCCTTATGAGATCATAACAAACAGTACCATCCACTGGTTATCCTGAAAGAGGAAACGGTTGGTACAAGGAGTCTTGCAAAGGGCATAGTCAGTAATCTGATCAGTAGTGAAATTAGGTGGAGTATAAAATATGTAAACGACTGGAAACGGACGACTAGCGTGTGCTGAAACTAGGATTAATTATAGTATAGAAACAACAATGTTTCTTTCAAAAGAACCTATGAAATAACTCCAGTGAATTTCAAACCCAACTTGAAACAAACAAACTACTTTGATTGTACGAGACACCCGGACATCTAAACAGTAACCCAGGTAAGGACAAGGTTTTTGGAGCGGTTATGGGAATGAAAGCAACTCACTCTGATGTCCAGATTGCTGGAGAAAGTTGAACTAGCACTACTTAAAGAGACGGAGTCGCCAGTCTGTTCCGTGATTGTTCCAACAGGGTAATGCGGCGTCAGTGCATTTGGCAGCGAGGACCGCGACAGGGCAGATGATTTGTGTTGCGGGAAAGCCAGTTGGTGGTACGCTTTGTTTAAGCCACAATCAACCGAGTGAGCAGCGACGCCAGACAAATGTGACGCAGTGGATGCATTTGGATGGTCAGTAATACGCGCATCGTCTAAACAATTCAACTGGTGGTTGGCTTCGAATGGAGTAGGTGACGAAGAACCGAGTAGATAGGGACTGTCTGAAAGACGGCGGTGATCCAGGTTCCCTGTCCACAAAGGATGAGATGGACAGGGATGGTTCGGGAAAGTATGAACTATCGGTTGACGACAATCGGTGTTGGGAACGGTGAGCAGAGTACCGTAGTGTGAGCCCCCAGCGGAATGACTGTTGGAAGTGGTTGCCTCAGATAACAGATCATATTGACTACCGGATTCCCCGCCTCCAGAGATAAATCCCGATGAAGTGAGCGAGTGCGACAAGGAGGATGCTGTAACTGGTATGGACAATTTTAAGGAAAATAACACACGAAAATTAATGGCAATCTGTAGCAATTATACACTTATCTGTAGAGGCAAGCAGTAGAGTAACACTCGAAAAAGATATCTGCATAAACCTTACCGAAGTGTTCTGATCTGTAACCAATATTTTGTAGAACAGAAGCTACATCAGAAGCCAACTCCAAGAATCCATCGAACAACTTGAATCCAATGAACTTGTCGGCATGCAGAGTGCTGGAGTAACATACATTTTGACAGGAAACTGACTCCACGCACATCGAACGCCGATGTGTACGCATGACTGTTAGCATCCAGTTACGATCATCTGATGTGAACATCGGATGCAGCATGGTTTTTAGCATCAGCTGACCGACAGAGGATTGGACAACCAACTCCCTGATAGTATTGTCGTCTGCTCCCTGTACAGCCTGCTCCGTTTCCGGACTGAAACATAGCATACATGCTAGTTCGTTACAATGACAAAGCAAATCGGCCAGTAGACGTAAATGGTGTTTCTTCAACAGTTGCATCCTATCCAATTCTCGATCGTAGTGACTGTGGATGTCGACATCAACGGAATCGGTTTTGGTATCCAATACTGAAGTGGATTCCAGTTCTTTTGACCTATCCGTTGCACTGCACACTGAGAGACGATGCAAGGATCGTGAATAGGACGGCGGAACAGCAAACGTCGGAAAAGATGCCAACAACTTTACAAGCTCATCCACAAGCCGCGATGGAGGTATAGATTCCCAATGTAGCGAAGTGAAATAGTCTATATATAAAACAAACAATATTTTTTTCGAATGAAGAAAGTGTGAAACAAAACATTCTAACTTAAGACTAATGATGAAACTTATATAAATTTCAAATACAAAAACAGGTTAGTACACAACGAAGATTGCAAACTTTGCATAACCCCCGGCTGGTAAAACTTAACAAGAAATCCACACAATGATTGTCTCGATCACTGTCGTCTAAATTTGGGAAAATAACATTCCGCCGACAAACGACATCATACAGACTTACAACAGCCAGCTTAACCACCCAGTTTTCCTAGCACGAAACTTTATGTTACGCCATCTACATAGATGCTGGTGGTCAAGTATTCCAATTCAGCAATTTCAACTACAACTCATTTACTCACAAGTGTTTCTTTTCGAAGTGGGCTGGCCAAAAGGCCTATCTGAATGCGAAGGCTGTGATCAATTGTGGGTTGTGCTTAATTTGAAACAACCTAAACCGCCGAACTTCAACTAGAAAATATTTGAAAGACAAATATAACTCATCTTAATGAAACTTTGTGTACATTTCACCAACCACAGGTCGTCTCACGTTAAGATACTACCAGTACGAAAGGCTCTTTCCGGTAAGTATTGCCACCAGGAGGTGAAATATAACATCACACGGTTACCACATCATAGCTTTATTAATCTGATATGTTCGTATCTGAAACATTGAGTGTCCTTGAGCCAATTCATCAACACTGCGAGAAAGACAAGCCTTGCGACGTTTTGACATTTCGTTTATTACTGAGTAGTACGGGGTTTCGGTTTTCATATAGAGTGAACATCACCCACAATTGATCGCAGCCGTCACATTTCCACAGACTTCCAGTCTGTCCCTTTCGAAAACAAGCACTAGACTCGAGTTTCACTCTCAGTAGTGCATATCCTTGCCATGGTCGAGACTAGAACTTCGGCCGCGCTTTCACAAGACAACCATGTTGACCACTGCACCACTGACCTCACATTAGGCACGACCGAACTATCATATGTGAACGCTCAACCACTTTCGCCTGTGAGTAGTGATCAGGCTGCCCGATCGCCTTGGGAAGAGACACAGTTACTGTCTGTTAACTCCAATCGATAACTCCTCAACTAGGATTTCTCTCCAAATTGAAATCACACAAATCATTGACTTGTTGAGCGGTATTTGATTACCAATGTGTAGTAGGGTATTTTGGTTTTCATACAGATTGAACATCACTCACCAAAATGGTGGGTCACACACATAAAACCATTGATTACGTATAAAAGGAGTATGGCAACAAGAACACCAATTAAACATGACGCACACTAACAAAATCAGTTTGCGTCAAGGCAACCATACTCACTGCTCCACCAGCTCATGTGCACAGAGTTGGGGCCGATTCAGCTTGATCAACATGGCTTCCGTGAATGCCAACAGCTTCGGGTTTTGATTACTTAACAACACAGTGAACGATGTTACCAGGTCAACCAAATGACCTGTATCCAGGATGGGTTTAGCTACTGAAGACGCCGGGTTCCGGCTTAGCCGCTGCGTTACCAGTGTTTGTTGGGTGATCGCGATTAATAACCACCTAGAGATGTGTTCCATAATCCGTCGTCGTAAACTCCGGCCCGTTCTACCAATGTACTTGTCACCGCAACTGCAAGTAAACTGGTAAATTAGGTGGGAAGTAGAATAGTCCGTTGGGTCACGATCAGAAACGTGGAGGACGATAGGGTGAGTAGAGAACAACATTCACAATTCAGTAGCTGAGTAGGAACGATTTAGGGCTGACCGTAACTTTTTGTTTACATCGGTAGCTGAGTTATAATCCTTAGAAAGCACATTCAACCAAATTTGCTTCTTGGAAGCAGTCTCGGTGTGAATTTTGGCCAACCGTGGTTTACAGTGGATTTCTATGAACTTTTCCGGATGACCGTTGGCCGGTGAGACGTATTTCAGAAATTCTTCTTTCTAATTCATGCCGTCATCAGTACATATGATTGGCTCTATGGACCAGGGTTCGGACTAAGCCACGCTTGTACGCCGTAGAAACAAACGAAGAAAGCTGAAGGTGTTGGCCAGTCCACGTTTCCCTTCGACACATCGCGCTGCTAGCATTCACGGAAGCCATACTAATCAAGCAGAATCGACTATTTCTCTGCACACAAACGATGGTGGAAAAGTCAGTATCGTTGTCGTGGAGTTGACCATGATTTTTCTACCGTGCGTCATGTTTAATTGCTGTCCTGGTTGCCATGCCCCTTTTATATATAATCAGTGGTTTTATGTGTGACCGACGAGAATAAACGAAGTGTTAAAACCTCGCAACATTTGTCTTTTTGCTGTACTGATGTTCGTGTCTCGCTAGGCTGAGGATCACGTGGCTTCGGTCGCTGTGAGGGTTGAAATACCGAAAGAATTGGACATAGCCGGTGTTGTAACATCCGTGTAGATGATTCATTCACGGCTGACAGACTGTACAGAAAAACGTAGTTTGTTCGCCATTGACACCCGTGCTCCAAACATCTGGTCTGCATGCGCTCAAATGTAAATTTCGTAGCACTCTCAATACGTCGAATTACCAGATGTCTTGATATACCCTGGTGACCTGCCTGAACAATTCAGTCGGACAGAAGTGGAC
This sequence comes from Paragonimus heterotremus, assembly GCA_013368495.1. NCBI lineage: Eukaryota > Metazoa > Platyhelminthes > Trematoda > Plagiorchiida > Troglotrematidae > Paragonimus > Paragonimus heterotremus. The sequence continues at coordinate 47,394 of LUCH01003446.1, forward strand.
GAAAGGTAGATGAGCGTTTTCCTCTAGGCTGTCTCGGCTCGTCTGACTAACCGTTAGTCGGGCAACAACCTTCGGCTGGAAACCATGAGCAACAATAAAAATGTATCTGTAGTTTGTAACGAGACCTAACTGATTTACAATCATGGAAATAAAAATAAATTCACACCTATGGATAGAAGAGAAGATAGGGATGGAATCTATCTCTAACAAAGTCAATACAATCAAAGACAAACATGCAACATCAATGACTATACACTCCATAAGTGAACAACCAAGTTGGAAGTCGGAGTAAAACGGCACCTACATGGCAGTTTCTTTGTGATTTACATTGTCCCAAATCACTAGATTTATTTACTTCACAAACTATTTAGGAAAGCAACGGTAACGTTCATGTTACTGAGCTCGATCAACTGCTATCGCTTCTAACGTCTCCAACTACAGACTATGTAAGCCACGACGATTTCAGCCTGAGAGACGAAAGTGGCCTACAAGCAACTGCGTTCGTTTGCTAATACCAGTTCATTTGTCAACTCCACATCTTACATCAGTCTTCTTGAACACCGGTAACAAGTGTTCGACACGCCAAGCGATCAGTTCACTGTCCGAATATAATACTCAACTAATTAATTTGATGCACCTGTACAGATTAGAGAGATGAACAAATATCCGCATTAGAACTTCGTTGTTGTCTCCCCGCTGGTACCAACCAGTACATGATCGATGGCCGAAGTCCCTCACACTGAATAACCAAATTTGATAGTTGCACAGTCGGTCTGCTCTTGCAGTCGCCTAACGCATGCTTCAGACAGAAGACCGTGTCAGTAAATGTGGCCTAGATTAGATTAGAATTAAAGCTACGAGCTAACAGTGTAATACTTGGAATTAGAGACTTACAGTAGCCCTGGAAATCGTACTTGGATTAAAACCTCCTATGTAAGTAATAGTGAGAAGACTTCGGACTAGTTGCAGTAAGCAGTTGTTAGTCATGAGACAAGAATCAGCATTTATAGATGTACATCAGTATTAAAGAAACCACAGTTTGTCTGGCTAATCTTAGTGGCACATGCGGAGTCACAATCTGTAAGCTGATTGGTGAAAAACAGAACAAAGAACTTGGCGAATAACGGAAGGTGTAACACTGAAACTGATCGTCCAGTCCTGATGTGGTATCTTCACGCGATGTCCGGATTAGTCCCGTGCTGGATCGTCTATTGTGTTGGGGGTTGGATGAGCAGTGACTCAAACAGATTGTCGCCACAATTTTCCTCGTTTGAAAGCCCTGTTATTTACATTTGCTGATCATGCTGATATTCTCGGCATATCTAACTCTTCCAATACAGGACATTCCACTGTTTCCGCTGCTTTTTCCACATCGATTCGCAAATGAATTCGATCAATGTGTCTCTAGTGAATCCAGGTATCATGTGGGTCAGTATTTTCTACCACTGTACTTCTTAGTTTGCGAGCGATCAGTCCTTCGGTAGGTCGCAGATCCATGAAAATATGTCACGTCCGTTGAATTCATACACTCCCAGGCGCCTGGATTTAAATAGCACCGCCGGGCTCTCCTTTGTTGTGCAATGGGCTGCGTTTCTGTACTGAAGCAGAAGGTTGCTGAGAATTCAATGTAATCCAGTTGAGCAATTGTTTTACGACCGGTGAAACTCACGACACTTTCAGGCGTATTTACCACCTTTTCTGTAGCACCATTGAAACAGCCATACTCAGACTAAGTTCGTAAGTGACGACATACGACGCCTTGAAGCCATTGTTTCATTTCAGCTGGACAAAACCGTGATCCGTTGTCCGTCACCAAGAAGTGCGGAATTCTTTCTCACCTGAAACACTTACAAAATGCTTACATGGTAAATGACGTAGAAGGTGAGGTTGTAATAAATACTTCTGGTCACCGTGAGTAGGAATTAATCAAAACCAGAACGTAATATTTACCAAGAAGTGGTCCACAATGGTCTATATGCACAAACAGCCATGGCAAGTAGCTGTCCGGCCAGGGTGTCCAATTCTTCGGCCTCATTTTCATTTTGTGAAGACAATATAGCAGTTCATTGCAATGATCTTGGTATCCGAGTTTATCACCAGCCACCAATACATCAGTAAAGTCAGTGATTTCATTGTCTCTATGCCCAAGTGATCTTTGTGCAAGTCGTCTAGTACTACCTATCGTAGCGGTGGTAGTGGAATGATCAACTGATCCATCCGACACAACACATCATCAGAATGTACTGATAACTCCTCTCGGTCCTGAAACAGTATTGAATGTTTCTTCTTAATGATTAATAACTAACCCTTGACCACTGCGGCAACTACTGTGCTATAGTAGTTTTTAGCTGTCTTGATCAAGTTCTCTCGGCTTACTGGAACGGCTGAGGAGACAAGCAGACAAACCTCACCAGCTGACAAGCTGGAATACTGTGGCAGGAAATCTGCTTGAGAAATCTCTTTATCAGGACGACAAATTATTTCATAACTGTAGGCTTCTAGTACTAAACTCCACAACCGTATCATTGCTACTGATGGTTTGGCAACCGATTTGTACGGATCATGTAAATACTGTACAGCCTGGTGGTCCGTAAAAATTCTGAATTTAATACCAAACAAATAATTATGCAGTATTTTGACAGCTCAGTATATTGCTAACGTCTCCTTTTGCGTTTGTAAATATCATTGATCTGCCTAATTCAACAATCGTGATATACAAATGATCAGATATCCCTGCCGTTCTAAAACAGCGCCGGTACCGGGTGTACCTGTGATCAGATATAGAAAAAGGAGCTAACGTCAGTCTTTTAACTACAACTCGTAAGAGAATTTCATCCTTTTGAGTCCAAATCCATGTACTTGTTGACTGAACTGTAAATAATGGCCGTGCTTTCATTGCAGAGTTCGGCATAAAACCATACTAGTGGAAACAGTCCACTATTGATCATAACTGACCTTGAATCTTTGATGACTTAATGGTAACCAAAGCTGTGTATCTATCAGGATCCCGCCTGTGTTCTTTGTCACACACAGTAAAGCTAAGAAAACAACTATCGTATTTTAAACACACACTTAGATTTTATGGCAACGTTCTTATCCCTGAATCCCTTCAGAAGCGAAAGTAACCTCTTATGCTCATCTGCACTGTCTGCATATATGATTATACCATCTTGATATGCGCGTACTCCTGGTAAATTAACAACTGTCTCATCAATAGTAGCCTGGAGTACTTCAGGTTATACGTGTAATTAAAACGGCAGAAAGATGTATTGAAATAATCCCCAAGATGTATCAACTGAAATCCAATGGAATCTGTAAGTATGCGTTTGTCAGGGCAACTGTAGAAAACGCTGCCATTGTACAGAGCTTTCATAGTCCTCGAGCTCTCTTGTTGTTGCTGCGCACTTTCCAGTTTCGGACTCAACGTTAATCAATAACCGCCAAAGATCGCAGACGATTTGCTGTCCACATTCATAATCACAACCATTGGCGTGGCTCATGCGGATGATAAACTGCGTGATTATACCATCTACCTTCAGCTTGTTGAGAGCACTGTGTACATGTCCTCCCAGTTCATAAAGGATTATTCGACAAGTTAGAAAGACAGGGACCCCTTGTACCTCTAGTCATGCTGCCTCTACAATTATTCCTACTACTACTCCTCCTCACCCTCATCATCATAGACAGCAATACATCAGTGGTTCACACTGACGCTTAACTGCCACACAACCACGGAGGAAAAAAACCCATGTAGGAAGAAAAAGAAAAAAGGGGAGAGGAAGGGGATCTAACTAATAAAAACAGCTACGTCTATATTCAAACATACAAAACCACGGTACCTACACCTTACAAACAAACTGAGCTGTAATGGAAAGTAACGTGTCATCGGCAAGACAACTTCCTTACGGCTTTCAGTGCTCCCGCGTCATTAAATGCACTCACTTCGCAAGCAACTCAGCCAAACAACAACAAAATTCATGCCGCTAAGCTCGGTTAGCCGTCATCTCACCTAACGTCTCGATCCACCGATTCTGTTAGTCGCGAGGGCCCAAGCCAGGAAGATGAACCAAGGAAAGCCGTAAGTAAGCAGTGTTGCTGATGACGCCTTACTTTCACATATGGCAAGGTTTAGGCAACTTGAGGCTGAATGTCTGAGCATAAACACAGTTGTTTAACAGCAAAGTCCCTCTCTCCTATGGCTTGCTTTTTTCTTTACGGTCGTATTACCTTGATGATGATTACGCATGTACGACATCTTCGGATCAAACAATGCACGGAACACGACAAGACCTTTAAGACAAACAGTTGACGTTGTAAAGGACATGGATAATGTAGAGTATGACATCACTTAAAGGCTAAGAGTAAGTCGAGGTAAAACTTAACCCAATAAATGCCTACTTAAGAAAAGATGATTAAATCCAAATTCGCAGTAAAAATGACCTTCTCGAATGCCAATAAAGTTAGGAACAGAGCATCATAACCATAGAATAAACATACCGAAATCTGTAGAATTAAGATAGGATCGTTCTGAAACTCCCGTATTCACGCTGTGATTGTCCAACTTGAATAACGAACTAACAGCATGGCGGAGATTTGGATCACATTGTGCAACCAGCGCAGTAGCTACAGCAAACTTCTTGCATGGATTGTAATAAGATAACCAGGAAAAGAAATGTGTCACCTAGAGGTACATATATCTGACAAGTATAGTCACCACTTACATTAGTGCTAAAAGAGTGTTCATCATTGTATTGCCAATCAACGTCATGTCGTCCACTACAGGTATTCACATGAGATCCACCTTCCGTACGTGAGTCCAAGCAAATAGTTGGGATAGCAATCCCATTTTCCCTTGGAGACGTCGGTAAATGCTCCGAAGACATGATTACTATACACTTTCAATTGAAAAAAACAGACCGACATTAATGGCCTAGAGCCACCTTGGGATGCAGTCCTCAAAAACGCATCACACAGACCTATAACAAAAGAGGGAAAACGAGCATCAAACATTCAGTAGGTAATGCGCAACCATTTCCGGGAACAGGCTTAGCAAGAGCCAGTCAGATCAAGCCCGAAAGATGTAACATGCGTTTGAAACAGCAGTTCAAATGCTAAATGGGTCGGTTACCTAGAACAGCAGTGAACGTCTGATCGTCCCGTTTCTCCGTGAATTCTAGCGGGGAAACGGTGCAGAAAAGAAAACGGTTGACTGTTTCAGGTAATGTGTTAACAATCTAATTCTTCATTTATCCACGTACGCCCACTCTCAACTAATACCACTCTCTCATTCCCTGAGCACCGTCTCCGGTACATTTCCTTGACCGTCTTCTACAATAATCCTAATCTAAGCCTACCGCGAGAAGAACGTCCTTAGATCAGCAATCAGCTGCTTCTTGGGCTGCCGTTTGCAAATAAGGTCTCAGCCAATTAAAATAAACAACTGACCGACCATCTGCTACTGTCGGGTCCCTGGTCATGCATCCGTTTTACTTCGTAAGTTTCTTTACAATCCTTGCGTAATCTCTGGTGTCCAGTGGTTCGGTACTGCCATAAAAACTCCCCACTTTTAAAAGCCCTATAAATGCCTCTCTTTCATAACACTCCCCTGATGTCCGTGAGCAGCATGTAAATGGATCCACGCTGCCTCTAGTGCACGACGAAGCGCGTCCAGAAGCTGTGTTGACTACTCTATTCGTGGAGAAAAAGCTTCTGAAGTTGCGATTTGTTGATGTTTACATTGTGTCCACTCTCCCTTGACAACAGTCGCTTTTCACATTTATTTCAATACGTACCATGCACTATTCGTTTCCTTCATGAAACCTTTCATGAGCCAATGACATTCATTATGAATTTGTATGCGAGGGAGTGCTAATTTATCTGCGTCCCCCCGTTGTATTCACAACTCACCAGTCCGTACGTGTTTTTACACATCGAAACCCTCATATTTTGACGCATTATCCTGTTGATCGTCCGATTTTGCTTCCATTCGTTAATGAACAAATCTTCAGGCTTGCCAGCGGAGATAGCTAAAGCCGGTAGTACTACTAGGGTGTGGTTGATTCACGGTTGACAGCCGGGTCTCCTACAAAATGTCACTTAAGCTCTTCGATGGTACTACATCATGGCGTATGTTGCCCAGTTACAAAACGGGAGCACATAGCCTCCAGGACAGCTTGTCGTCTGTCTGGCGTACGAGTGTCTCCAGTCTCCACCAACAGTGGAAAAACCTCAAAAGCGTGCGAATCACCAGCTCAAACAAGTAGGCGAGATGTACCAGGTACCTCGAGTTGCTGAATCCCATTCGAACGGCGTACGAACCAACTTGGTCAGCAGCCCCGGCAACGGCAAGCGAACGTCGCAAATCCATATCTGCCATGGTGTTTGGTACACTATTATTCGGGCTGACTTCTACAGTAGGCAGCAAGTGAGGCAGGTCTCTAGTGTGTCTGAACACGGGGTTGGGAGTCACCCAATGAAGAGTTACTAAAGAGAGAGGAGAATTTTAGATGGAGCAGTTACGTGAAGCAGAATACGACATGACAGCAAAACCAGTCGCCGGCACTTCAGTCAAACAGTTACAATGGGAATATAGGATGAAATCCATAATTACTGTAAGTACGTCGGTTCACAGTCGTGGGAGTAGGATGCTTTTTTCTCGGTTGCCCAAGTAGAAAGGGGTTAACCTGAGGGGCCCCGCACGGAGTCTATGGTCCAAAAGAAACTTAACCCACAAGGCAGCGTGGCGAAGCACGCAGTTCTTAGTCCACTAAGGGCCGGTAACCAGTAGTGGTTCGGTTCATACGTTCTTCGGATAAAATCTACCCATCCGGGATGCTCAATGCACCATACGTGAGGTTGCGATAGAAGCAGCACAGCAGTTCGGGGATTCACCGAGGAAGGTGGGTCTGGTGTAATAGGTCTGTTGGACCGAGGAATCCGAGGCAGACATGGATTTACGACGCTCGCTTACTGTTGCTGTCAGCCGGTGATCAACGTGGTCCAATCAATAAAAGCACATGACAAACCGTAGGTACCCGCTGGAGTCGGTGATCACTAAGGTGATTCGTAGGCCTTCTTCGGGACTTTTCCAGTGTTGGTGGAAACCGGAGACACCCGTACGCTAGACGGACAGCAGACTGTCCGAGAGCCTATGTTCTCCTGTTGGGACATCTGGAAACCTGTTGTGGAGGAGTAGCGTACATCATATCGTAGTACTGTTTAGGAGCTCAGACGGTATGTGTTAAGAGATCCGGCTGCCGACCGTGAATCCAGCACGCCCTGGTAGCACTGCCACTCACCACCCGTGACTGTCTTTTCGGCAAGAGAACCCCGCTTAGTCCGCAGTTAGCCCTCACGTGGAAGACCGTTGTCCAATCCGTAGCTTGAGAACGCGTTAAGTAGGCCCATCCATTTACCCAGGTACTGTCCAGGCATGTCTGCTATACAAGAGGGTTGTGACATCAGCACGCGCTTCAATAAGAGCGAAAGAAAGGTAACCAAATAAGTTGGGGTAGTTGGTAAGGTGAGATAAGACGGAATTGGTGAGCTCCTTTATCAGTACCGACGATATTAAATTTTATGTCAAATTATGAAAGGCGAGACTGGAGTGTGTTGGAGAACAGTGGTTTCGACAAACTGTGCAGTTGCTGTCCGTCTGGGGGCGGTAACCCGAAAGTATATCGTTAACCCGAGGTTTGTGAAAAGGTACATAAGTGACAGAGACTTGAAAAAGACTAGATACAGGGGACCAGTGTTAATCGACTGAGTTGTACATCGACCGAGAAACACAAGGGGTCCGATGAAAAAAAGAGGTCATAGAAGGATAAAATGTCCAAGAACGCTTCTCCATACTGACTTTGCAGGTTCACTAGTTGTGTGTAGATCGACAAAAGTCCAAGACTTGTTAGTGATCCGCCTGTGTAGCACGAAGTGAGAACAGTGATCAGTAATCAAGTTTAGATTTGATGACGGTACAAAATAAAACGGGAACGAAGAACGGGAAGGTAGTCAGCGGATCAGTGAGTTGGAAACAGACGTAAGAACTCAACTCGATGCACAGAATCCCAAGTTCCTCAGTAACCGGCTAAAACGAGGGGAAAAGGTGCAGTATGCGGACTGAGGTAATAAATGTTGATCAAGACGAGCTGTGAGAATTGATACAGAGCTGATAGAAAGAAAATTGTTGTAAACCCTCCAAAACGATACGCTGGTTCGTTCTCGATATAGTGGAGCGCTTGATAGAAATCGAACTCTCCCCTTTTTAATAAGTAACACAGAAATCTCGGTCCCGAAAAATACCGT
>LUCH01003447.1:0-10122 GCA_013368495.1 Paragonimus heterotremus
AAAATGATAACCAATTGTTACAGTTGTTCAATCGGAAGAGTGATCCTTACGGACTAATTGAATAATCCAAGAAGTCGCATAAGTGATAGCGTCATGCTACGTTCATTATCAGATCAGCCCTTTATCGGGAAGTCTTAGTTTAATCTGGCGGCACTTTTCAAATTTTACTGATGACAGAGCTGTGAATTTAAAACACGTAGACTTATTCATGGTCTTTAAACTGAGTGGTCTCAGAGGTAGCTTAGTGGGGGAACATCATCTAATCAATTGATAAGTTCAAATCCGGTCAAACATGACAGTGATGTACAGTCATTTTTCTGAAACGATTTTTTAGACGGAAAGTCGTGTGATGTCGACTGTGTGAGGAATTAAAGTGCAAGCGTGTTGTGCATATTTTTTTCTTCATGAGATACGGCGTAAGAAATTTGAAATTATTGCGCATCCCTGTTGTGATCACAACGTACTGTGACCATCAGAACAAGCGACGACCACCGACCACCAGTTCACCTTCTGTGAGTTGGCAACTATGAGCTGGGTTACACAGATCATCAAACTCGCCTCTTAGAAGAAAGGTGAAAGTTAAAAACTATTTTACGGCACTTGATGCTGTTATGCACAAAAGTAGGTCAAGAGACTCACCTGATTCCATAACGGTTAGTAAACAGCATTATTAAGATATTGTCAAGTCATGTACAAGTAATATACCACTAGTAGCAACTTGACAGTGTTACGATGATCTTAGCAAAAGAGGCAACAGGACCGAGGAACTTTAAACTAGCCAATCAGTTATTCGACATGACTTTTCCAGCTCGTATGTTGCACCTGGAGATGGCAGCTGTGCAGAATTGTTTGAGGTCGGTCGCAAAAAGTGTAAACAAAGTTGAAGATCAGTTATATTTCAGAATTTCACAACGGTAAGATCATATTTGAATAGATAAAGATACAGCCGGATTGAGATAAGCGGTTTATAAGAAAAACTCAAGAAATGCCTCATATTACTGGTTCTACATATAGGAAATCTAAGCGTATAGTGCCTCGTTAAACTGTGATGTCTCCAAATAAAAAACGTTGTGTAACTCTTAAAACTACCTTTGACTTGCAATAATCCAGACCTACACGCGTAACAGATTCTCATGTAGAACTCGCCGTTGTGTTCCCGATGGGCGGTACAAATATCATATTGGAATGTGCCCAAAGTTGTGGTTAATGCATGATTACTAGGGGACGCAATATCTAACGGATTTGCTCACATTTCCAAGATAAAATCAAAATCGTGAAATATTTCAACAAAACAAATATTAGGTGTACCCATTGCCATCGTTGGTTGACTAAACTTACATTGCACATTACGAATATCATCCGTCGAATTATTCAAATCATTCTTTTCAAGAGGGGGGCTAACAGTCCAGCAATTAAAATCTCACTATTATTGTTGATGAGTATAAAGAAGTGTTCAGTGTTTTCAATATATCTGTATGTGTTATATGTACATATACAGGTCTAATTGCCTTTGAGACACATTCAACGATTTCACTGTTTACGGTGTAAATGTGTAACTGATCAACACTTTCTAGTACAACACAAATACAAGAATTAGTCGATGCAAACTATTAAGTGGAATATTTTAGCTTATCCATAATTTTAGAACAATTTAAGATCAATCGATAATTTAGTTTGTTGGCAACATTTCAGTCTTGATACAGAAGCTTCTGCGTCACCAGTGAAACGTTATCAACAACATAAATTACAGATTGCCTACAGGTTTTCCTGAAATCTATCGACACAATTATCTGTGAATCATTAACGTTTTATTCACATATGTGTCTAATTAGAACTCCTTGTTCAAAAATCACGTATTTTATATGGTACACTGTTCAACATGAGTGTAGACTTTTTGAAGGTGTAACCATGCAATAAAAAAGGGTGATGCGTCTTTTTCGGGTGCGTTTAATAGTTGAAGTTATTTGTACTTTTGGCCAATTCCAGGATGTTATCTACATATTATCAGACTCATTTCTGTGACACAAAGTGTGGAAATTTTAGTTGGTGATAAATCAGTGCAAATACCCGTTTAGTGTTTAAATATAAGGCTGTATGCAGTTGGAAATAAGGCTCAACTCTAGAAATTTGATGACATCCTAAGCATTCCCGTATGTGTGCAATGAGGTCAGTGTCTAATGAACCTGAAGTCCATGAAAGAATCGATAATTTAGTGGTCCTCTCGAAGGCTTTAACACTCTGTATCTATGTTGAACTACACTGTCATCCACACCCCTCGAACATTATGTGAAGGTCGAAAATTAATATAACTTGTTGAGTATAGTTACACATGTAAAGAAAACAAGCTTTTGTCATTTCCTGGAACCACATGTTCTCGTTGTTGGAAGTCTTATTTGGGTAACCTCTTCTAGCGGTATGGTTGAAATCACCAAACGTCTGTTCAGCTGGATTATACTCACCATGAAATCTCTACAGTTCATCATTTCGATGCTCGATTGATATACCTCCTAAAGGCTTGCCATGCTGATTGCTACATTGAGTGGATTACTAATCAATCACCGATAATACGTACATCAGTAAAGGGCACTTACACGTAAATAGCTCAGTTCCGTTGTAGGACTGTCTTTAACTTAGTTGCTAACGCAATCAACACGTGGAGTTGGTGAGCGAGATTTTGAAACGTGTTGGAGTGACTCTTAGTTATGTAGTCTAGGAACCCTGACAAACTGGACTCAATTTGGGAAGAGAAGTATTGTTAACACAAAATTTACGGTTCACCAAATCAAGTCCGATATTTCTCAACTCTATCTTCTGTTGATGTTGAAACTATTCAAGTAAGTCGATATACAACTAAGGCAATTTCTAAACGCCTCACCTGTTCCATATCTCGTGGCATTCTATTTATGGTAACTTGTGGTAATGATGAACTTTGGTCGTCAGATTAGGTCAATCTTAAAGTAACCATTGAACTGAAGAACAACGCTCTTGTAAGAACGTTTTTCCACTAGTATACAGTATATCACTCAGTGTGGCATATAAATCTCAAAACTGTCCGTAATGCAGAAGATGTCCCAGAAATCTAGACGTGGTTGCTCCGCCTGAACTACGTTTCAACGAGAAAAATGTCTCCCTAAACAACAAATGAGCTGATGTAAAGCCACTTATTGTAACAAGTATGGCGATATTCCTGGATTTCGTCACTATGGCGAGCTGATCCGAAAGTAGATCGCGCTAAGCTCGTTTAATATGTCTGAGAGTTTATCTTTAACCAGCATCATTTGCATATGCTCTGCAATAGCAAACGAAAAAGGAACCTCCTCATTGAAATCAACCATTTTGTATATTCGAATGCTATTCATTCTGATATCTTGGAACCTTTACGACAAACGTCAGTTGATTCAAAGAAACGGAAATTGTACTAGAAACTCGGTCTGCATCGAAAATTCACTTCCGAGTACTGTGGCACACTAGCTTTAGAGGATATTTTGCAGCAGTTTTGGTTTATATACCCGAAATTTTCTGCGATATCACGTCACAGTGTTAACACGCTAAGGATTCGAAAATTGGGATTCACTTTTAATGATGCAGGTAATGAAAGAAATCGACGCCTAGTGTACTTTTAAACAAATTTATCTGTTTCATTCAGTAAACAGACAGCAAGTTAATTCAACTACTCAATCACTACCCACTCACACACAACTATTCATAATCATGGTCACGTGATACAGGCAACTTCAAACCTGGATCAGGAGAAAAACATATCGGGCGCCTAGCTGGTGACAATTTTGTCTTCGTGTCTCTTACAAAAAACATACATTCCATTGTCAAAGTCAATCAACAAGCTTCGAACGATAATCAATGAGATGTTTACAATAATTCATACCTTTCTAAAGTGCAGTTTCAGACAATTGAAAAAATTACGAGTATAGTTAAATAAGTTTCCCATAGTGTACAAAGCCATGGAAATTAACAGATTAATGCTAATGATTTTCCAACAGGATAATACTCGGCTAGTAAGAAGTCAAATGGTTGCTAATTACCGTCCTGTAAATCTGTGCTATTCAGTGTGCTTTTGCACCAAAAATAGGGTTTCAGACTATTACATTGCCGTAAGATGGAACATTGTAAAAAAAAATTTGTATTGCAAGCAAAATACTCTCAACAAATTTAATCAGTTGAAGCATTCTAACAAAATATTCCGTTCAATGTTGTTTTTTTTGTCAGCTTTAGGAAATATACGAAGTAATGAGCAACATGATTCGGTTCTCTCATTTACGTGATGAATTGCTCACACTGAAAACATTCTTGACTGCTTGTGTAATTAGCGTTAATGCATTTTTCTGATTAAGGAATAGTTCGTTTATAGCCATTTAATTGGCCATAGTGTTTGAAAAAAAACCGTTTCTATTAGGCACGGTTAGTTGGTTTATTCGTTTTCATTATAAATCTTATAATTTCTCACAATTTCACAAGATACTCACAGAATTAATTTTGGATTAGTTTAGATATAAAACACATGATATGTTGTAATTGCCAGACTATTGCTTGAAAGATTTTCAAGACACAATTGAAGGGCAAATTCCGCTCAGTAACATGTGGAAAGCATCAAAATGACAAAACACAATCAAACAGTTTCAAACTGTTTTGGGTGTATTCTACCAAAAATGTTATAATTTTTTACTCCCAGAAAGGCAGATTAAATAAGTCAGGTTACGAGTTGGCACAGCATAAGTGTTGATTAAAAGCGAGACGACATATGCGACAAAATGATTCATTGCGTATGTCATCTCGGTGCTGATTAATTTAACTATGTTTGTTATTGTCGATGGTAAAACTGGACGGCAAAAGTTTAACATAACTATTGGTTGGCAAGACGACGTTGATCAACTTGAATGGGTTTATCCGATAGCAGGTGGGAGCCGTGTTTGCTGTGGTTTCTTTCAAGTGTTTCCTGGTGGTTTTTACATTTATAGTTTGGGTTCCATAGTTCCAGTAGAATAGGAGACAACAATCTGACTTTTCATATTTGTTAGAGATACTTGTATCGACCCATAGAATGTTGATTACAACGTAGCACGCGATTCTCTAATTAGAACTTCTGAATACTGATAGCTACCAGTAACAAAATGCTTGATGACCGCTTTTGGTCCATTTAACATCTGTAGCCAAAGAGTAAACATTGCATGCAATAAATAGCTCAAATAAGTTTGAGTATATGGGCTTATCGAATACAATCTAGATCAACAATGTTATATTGTCACTCCCGGTTGCACAAAGCATTGAACATCTCATAAGCAAACAAGAACCAAACATATGAGCTAAGATATTGTGTACTTGAGCGTTGTGAAGCCAAACGTTATATTACTAATGATATGATCGAATACTAGTGTTTTGATATGATGTAAACCTCTGCTCAAGAGAAGTGTCAGTCTTCCATACTGATAACAAACAGTACAAAAACGTTATTAAAACCATCACACCTAAACGTTGGTCTTTTTCACACGTAGGCGAATTCGAATAATCAACTTACCGGGGAGTTCCGTGGACAAAATGATACTTGACCAATTGTCTGACTATGTCATTCACTTTTCTTTCATTTTCAAACAAATCCAGGGCGTCCTGTCGAATTTTTTGCTTAAAATTAGGATCAAGGTAATAACTGTCTTGATCTTCCGTTGCTTCGTCCAGTGAAAATACGTCGGGAAAAGATTGATCATCAGAGAGTCGTTTTGGCCTTAGTGTACCTGTAGGTATCGCCTGTACTCCCATTCGTGGCTCTATCCACGAAACCAATTCATAACATAGAATCAGGATGATAATCACGGAAAGGAGCCTAGGCGCATTACCGGCAGTTGGACATTTCCTCACATTATACCCTTTAGTTGTAAGTTGAACTTCCGATTCAGCAGTTCGATAATGGTCTACGTAGTTATCACCGATGTTAGTACAATATTTCATTGTTAGATTGGCATCGGCATGTTTCTTTTCGCTAGAAACTATGAATCGGTCCTCAGACACCATCAAACACCGTTTGGAATGAAAAGATTAACTCACAGCAAATACAGTCTATCAGTTTGATCTGGTGAAAGATGCACAAACGGCACTTGCTAGGATTAAGGTGTACAAAGAAATACATGATTATAAATACTCAACAGTGCCCACGCAGTAGGTCAGTAACAATCAGGTAATTTAGGTTGTCCAATCACAAAAGATCGGACATTATCACATTCCACCAGTGATTGGATAGACTACAGCATCTTTTTTTGCTATTTATTCTAGCCAAAAAGGCAACGGTAATTTTTCTAATGCTATTCTCTTCATTAAAAGTGTTGCTGATAAAGAAAAATGGTAAATAACTGGATACAAATACTTTCTTCACCATCGAGGGAAGATTTTGAACGCGCTGATAAATGATTAACACACTGACTCAAATTTACTATACTGTATGTAAACTAATTTATCAGGTTACACTTCTGTCAATAAGGTCAGTGAACTTTTAACGATTCTCTGGATCGTTTTGTATTGTTTTGCAACCGAATCCTTACAAGACACAATCATACCTAGCCGCAGTGAACTTTTTAGGACAGGATTCACTAGGTTACAGAATGTATTAAACCGGTCACAGAGTATTCACTAGTGAAATGCGTCCACGAAAACACTCTCAATGATACAACGCTTTTGTCACGAACACGGCTGCAATTGATAACAATAAGATGCAAGGGCTGAGTTATAAATTTTTTTCATCTCATTAGTGCCAATGGACAAAGTCCACTTCGGACAATCAGCCGGCAACTTACAAATTTCCCATCATAGATAATGCTCGCAGATTTGATGATCGATCGGATAAGAGATTTGACCTGTAACGTAAGCAGCTTCCGATTCGATATCATGTTTTCAGATTACTTCTGTCTGATGAGACCAAACAAGAACTAAACCGATTGTAGATTGTCGGTTTGAGGGAGATTTTAGGATCAGCCGAAATCTCATTTGAAGCAGCATGTGCTCGCATAATGTTATTCATAGCCTTAAACCTGGGACACTGGTGTTTATATTAGCTTAAATTGAGCACTGTGGACTTGCATAAACCAGTCATGTGATGCATACACTAGTGCTCAAGTTATCATCTACGACCGGCTAGGTGATACAATGGACATGTGTTTTCTGTAATTCTATATCGAACAAGAGAGTTTTCTATCAATGACCGTAGTATAGGATATGCGAATTTGACTCAAGCCATTGATTGTCGGCGTGTTTTGGTGAGATATCAATTAGACTACAATTATACCCATATATGTAAACCGGAAGAATCTCTATATGTGACCTTAGCATCGTTTGTTTTTGTCCTTTTGAAGCAAGATTAATGCTATAAAAAGATACAGGGTGGAGGAACGTTTGATAAACACGTCTGAAGAAGCCTCTGAGTCGGGAGTGAAATGTTAGCAATAAACTATCCTACCAATTGGTCAAAAGTTGTTCTGGAATTATGAGTTCTTAGTTAGGCTCAGTTAATGCGGATTATGTTTCGTCATAAACGAAAGACGGAACGAAATCAACAGAAAATGTGAAACGGCGTTGACCTCTAACAAACAGAAGCACACCATTCTAGTATTTACACACATCGTGAATGGTGGAAGGAGAAACCGACGAGCTCGATAATTCTCAAAAGACAGGCGAAGCTTGAAGGTAAACTTTCTCTTACTGTACCATCATCATGCTTGAAAAGCAACCGTTTGATGGAAAACTTCAAACCGCTCATGCCGACGGAAACTGGAATAGACGAAAGGCTTACGGAAAGCCCTGGTAAATTTGCATTATACAAGAAATTTTTTTGTACAAGCAAATAAGCTGTATTCTAGCAACAAAAGAATTGTGAACGAATGAGATAGGCGAAATGTTTCGTTTCGAGTTCCGCAAGAACTTCCGGCAGAAACACCTGCAAAAGCAGTTGAACCAATACTGTACAGTCCTAAAAATTTACACTTTTGGTTACGGAAGCAAGAAATAGATGAATCAGACAAGCTACGGGTAGGTTGTGATCAACGGTGCACAGATTGAAATTTACCATTCAGTTTAACGATAAAAACCATTTGGCAATACTAATTATTTGAACAATTTTAAATCTACAAGCAGTCTGGCGGAATTTCATTGTATTTAATGTGTCGTAGGAGTAATGCTGGTGCTTCTCCACCAATCAGGAATTTTACTGATTAAAGTAAGGCTTTCAAAAGATTCCTTAAAAGGATTGCAGAGGATTTAGGTAGATTGTTTAAGAGCGACTACTGACAGATTTGCGGTCCGCTTGCTTTGCTTCGATGAAATGAACATCACAGTCAATTACCTTTTGTGTTGCGTAACGTCTTTCTGCCAGGCGGCCACTTCGCTCCCACTGTCCTATCCTAATGGACGCGTCTGGCTGAAAAAGCCGAGTTTTACCCTAACGCAACCCAGCAAAATAAACCGTTCTGAATGTCATTCCGTCACTTGGGATAAAGTGAGATCAGACTAATTCTGCAAACAATCCGATAAAACAAATTGACTGTATTGTTGTTCACGTAGTCGACAATTGAAACATATCGAATTTCCACAAACCAATAATTCATAAATGTAGATGTGTTTTGTACATAATCCAACATACTGCAAAAGGCCTTAAAAACGGTTGGAGATTTACATACAAACTGGCCAATTGTTCAAATGACCATTCGAAAGTTGGAATCAAAGTCAATAACCCGGTTCACTAACAACAACCGTTACTGGATTTCTTCTGGACGAGTATGGTGAATTGTATTGTAAGATACTTATCTACCGTCCCTTAATTTTATCAACTTTCAGTGATGTTTCTACACACGGTCATAACGCTATTTAGAGTCACGCCTTCGCTACTACAACTGTATCCGGATGTCACGTCGGTTAATGGAGAGTTGGCATAAAGAATGAGTTATCACGAGAAACCATGTGCGTGTGTCCCATGAGAAGTCGTTTAATTAAGCTGTAATGAATGTTTTTTGTAGGGATTCTCTTTTCCCCAACAGGAGGACATTTCTTGATAACTTAACCAGCATCAGCAATTTTTGACGAACATAATGGCTGAACATACCTTTTTAGTTATTTGTGATGAGAACTGTGTTTTCCGATGTTGCAACAACTATCCATTCACACAAACGTTTGCAATCATAAGCATCTACCTTATGAAAACAAAAATTTGGTATACCCTTTCTTTCGAACTGTACACACCGTTTGTTGATCACAGCTTTTGCAATCGTAATATAAAGCTGTTCGAATTTGCAACAAGCGTCGAGGAAGTCCGTCAATATTCAGTTTTTAAGACAAAAATGTAACTAACCACTGTTTATCAAAATCTTACTGAAGAAAACGCCAAAGGGTAACATATCATTTCTTTGAATTGTTTCGAGTTGATCGCACAATAAGCAGATTCGAACAGTCATCTCCGACTGATAAAATCGTTACTTTCCCCCACAAATGCACTCAGACAATACTGTATGGGCGTTATGAGCTTTTTTTATGGGGGTTTGGAAGCTATCATTCGTTCTTCTCATAATGTCAATGCAGCATCCAGAATGATTTGATCATGATCGTTGAAGCAGACCATAAACTTGTTTAGTAAGCTTGCTTTTCTCCTAGTTAAGTGTGTGGAATAGTTTTGGTAGGCTTCTTTCGTATAGGGTTAACTACGGTTGCTTGTGATAATTCAAGGCTGTGGTTCCCATGGGCCACATCTTATGCTCAAAACTTTACTCTCTCCAACAAGATACGTACTCTTTTGATTGCGTATCCATTACTTACATCATGTCGCCTGTCTCATAATCCAACTTACCGCCGTAATTTCAGTTCCCGATTAACATTCTTCGCTGATATTTGGGCGCTGCACGCAGTGGTGTCTTCACCGCAACCACTGAAGTCTCTTGGTCAGTAGCGACCATAGTTTTTTTAAAAGTTTGTATGTTGAAACGTTTCATAGCAAAGACCGCATCTAACAGATCATTTTTTATTTGTGCATAGGTATATTTTTGTGAGGAAAGACTTGGGCGATGGTAATCAATAAGTTCACATTTTCATAATAGTATTGTTTTTACACCAACTTTCAAGCTACTGCACTCGGCTATA
>LUCH01003447.1:18034-47006 GCA_013368495.1 Paragonimus heterotremus
AATTAACGGACAGAGATGTCTTAGTGTTCACATGTGTTTTCCGATCTTTTTAAGAACAATAACATAACCTACATAAATGATAATATGATTCAAAACGACGATTGAAGAAATTTAGTTTTACACGGTACTGAAATAAAAATGTACCAGTTATAATTCTCATTTATCTCAAGCTGCAGATTAACTGAGTGTTCAAGTACACGAACAATGAACAAACAAAATTATGGGGTTGGGAAATCTTCATAAAACAGCCAAAAAGAACAAGAGATAATCTCACTAAAAGGACTGAATTCAAATGGTAGTGAGACAGGCTACCATTAATGGTTGAGAGAAAAAAAGCCCAAGAAATATACAAAAATTGATATAAATAGGAGGACATTACAACATAGATGTCAAACGTTCTTTTGATAAGCGATCTAAAGCGTATCCATTAACAAACATACAAAATATACCTTTTGCAAATAAACTGAACATGAATTCACCAGGCTATCAGCATATCAGATATACTACACGAACGATTATAAGTGATTAAATCATTTCAAAATGCATAAAAACGGTCACCAAAATGATGTGGACTTAGTATGCTTGAGCAAAAAGAGGTTCGGGTATAAAACTAAGCCCCGTAGTAAAGGTGTCCATAAAATAGACAAAACAATAAGCCAGTCTTACACAGAAGAACTAAGAATATCGCCTTAGAACGCACTGAACGTGTATCAGGTAGATAAACTGATTGTATGCGTGCGTTGCACGGTTCTGTAAATATCATTTAAAATACTGGCTTCAATGGGATTCAGTGAAATCCGAAAGAGTATACCAACTCTAAAGTGTGAAAACTCAGCTTATGTGAACAGTGTGAACGTACTTTGAACGGTATGTACGTGCAGATAGAACAACACAACCTGTGGTTCATCAAGTGACTTTTCTCCAACCAATCGGCCCACCAAATATTTCAGGAAAAATTGACTACGTCCGTCATAACGTGCTTTGCTGCCAGTGACTACATGGCTCACCTTCCATAAAATAAGTCTGCAAGCCACAACACTCCAAGTACAGCAATGTTTTAGCAAACCGACCTTTCACCGGTCCCTTTTAAGAGTGGTGGTAGCGTATTCAGTTATCAGCTTACTCACTGTACTGGTGCAACGTCATCTCAGTATTCTGGTACCCAGGCTTGCTGCACGGCTACTATCTCCGTTTTCAAAGCAACCTAAATCATTGTTTATCGAATCACCGAGGAATGGGTCTTTTTTCCATCGTGACAAAGAATCTAACAGCTCGGATTCTTTGTAGACTTTTTCCGTCCAGACAAATTTAGATAACAAAACTATAGGCATGTTTTCGTTCTGGCTGTGACAGTATCATGGTAATTTACTGAAACCGTACATCAGAGGTAATAAACTATTGTAGTAATCTGATGATGAGTATGTCTTACAAATCTAAAACAAAGTTGACATTCGAAAAACTATTGACTCCACTACAACAACCAATTCAGCGGAACACAAAATTCAAGCAGATAAACGATGTGATAATAGACAAACATATCAGTTGTATGCAATTACTCTCAGTGCAAAGTATCATTAGCAACAGTATCTGTGTTGTTAAGCATCCCGATGGATTTCTAATTTGTTTTTGATTAAGTAGTCAACAAATGCCTATCCATACAATTATTGTCCGCTGGTGATACAGTGGGATGGTGCAACCCCAACCCAGGATAGAGTTGAATAAAGCCAAACTTTTTATGTAAGATGTATGCCCGAATAACATTTCGTTCGTTATTGTTAGTCACATGCATGAAGTGCTTATCGAATGGATGCATACGGACAAAATAGGCTAGTCAGTAATCAGTAACTAAGGGCATGTGTGACATAACAGAAGGATTGAATATTTTCAGTGCTCGAAGAAACACATTAGGCCGTCAAATAGGGAGGTGGCAGGCCAGCAAATGATTCGAATTTAACGCATACACTAATCAACCAACAGATCAATTGAATAAACTATAGTCAAACAGTACATGTTGGGTCTATAGGGGCAAACTGAGGAAAGGGATTACATGAACACAGTATGAAAGTGGGAAAAACAACAACAATTCGATTCTGAGAATAACAAGCAATAAAAAAACATTTAAAAATCGGTCCCTGTGCAACAGGTTAACAAGATAGTGCAAATATTTCTAACATCTGCTATTGGACACACAAAGGTGGTTTTTTAAAATGCAAGACTAGTGTTAGTAGAAAAGCTGGGGGGGCGTTTGTTCACAATCTGGCAAACAACAACGAAGGTCATCGTAAGATCTGCCTTATGACCGGTTCAAGCAATTGTCGTAGTATGAAACTCTTAATTATTCGGGGATCATTTTGAGATGTGTCTCGAGATTCCAATGTGTGGTGCCCTCATTATACTGCGATTCGCATGTACCGGTGAAATGTTCAATAGAGAAGCAATAAAGTCACCGATCTCGTTCTGTCCGCCATCTGTTCACACCAACCTGAACAGGATAAAGACAATCTGGTACTGCACTAACTTATCTCCAGAACCACAGCGAAACTGTGTAAGTGCCAGGAAATTTCAGGAAATTTCCTCGTTCAGATCACAACCGAACAGAGACATTGAAGCGGATTAAGCATGAATTGGGAGAAGGTATGTTGAAGTATACAGAATACATGAATCGCTTATGTGTGCCAGATTTAGAGGCAGTTTTCAGTATCGCAAGGCTGATCATCATATAAAATGAGTCCAGGCAAAGTTGGAAAGTTGAGAGGACAAGTACAGTGGTAATTCATGTATCGGTGAACTAAAATCGATGATTCTCCACGATGTTACGGGTGCGGATGTTCGTTTCCGTGTATATTTCATAGGGATGTCACATTGCACTTTTTTAAGAATGGCCGATGCAGCAGTGTCTTTTTACAGATGGAATCTTCTCAACTAAGACTATGGTATTGTTGTTCGAAAAACAAAAGTTTTAGAAATGCAGACGCAAGTAAAGTAAAACTTCAGACGGCGTGTCATTGATAGTTACAATGAATTATTTCAAGGTCCACGCATAATTAGTTCACAAATTTAAAGGTGAAATTTAGTTTATTGGAAAAACTCGTCGTCTTTGGTTGCAGACCCTAATTCACATCCAAAATTCAGTTCCTAAATTTGCGACGTATTCGCAATGGATTCTTTAATTACTCCAGTAAGTGATCTGTTCGGTAGTTAGCTCAAGCTTGCTTAGATTTTATGACCGAGTTACGTTTATTTGAACCTGTTGTCCCATTCTCAGAAATCGGTGTCGAACCCAACCGTAGAAAACAAGAAAGCGATAGGTATAACTCAATTAGAATTGGAGGCAAAGTTGAGAAATTGTTAAGTCGATACCCATTTCCAAATACAACTCTGAAATACGTAAGAGGTGGCGATCAATCAATAACAGTGATCAGGTTATAAATAATGCAGAATACTACCGTGGCTTATTTCAGTTTTCTAATACAAATGACAGACCATACAGATAAATCGATGGGTAGGTGATGTTGAATTTCCCTTTGCTCCTGGTCCAAATAGTATCACTGAAAATTTCAAATGTTCACTCGATGATAATTTATTTGCATATCATCAAATAAAGAGGGGGAAATGATTATATTCCAATGAAGGGTAGATTTTTGACCATGTGAATTTGTAACCAATTGTTCCAGTATGACGCATAAGGCATTCACATCAAAGCGCACATCGAGCAATGATTGTCTTCTTGTGAAGACTTGAATAAGTTTACGTACGCACAACCGATTTCTGAATGTGCACTAGTCCTGTGAGCCCAGAACCCGGATGTCAGAAAGATTATTTATTTAGAAACTCAACATATGGAGTATGTGTTTCAATATCACCTCAAACATAAACAGCCATTTGTGCATAACATTAGTCTCATGAAGACACGGTTGCTAATGCCAAGTTCATGTATGAAAAACACCAATGCTTGCCACACTGTACTCCAATGTTCCTTCTTGTATACTTTCACGGTTACTTCATTACCTACACACACGTCTCTACCTGACCACCGACGAGTAGTATAGTTTGATCGTTCGTCCTCATTACACTAATTTTGGTTACTTGACATGTAGATGAGCTGATTTATTCGAGGGGAACAAGATTGTTCTACCGATCGGAAATCAGTACTTGTTCTGGATGACTAGACAAGACTTTGGTTATTCGGCCCGGTGTTATTATCTAAGAACCAAACCAGATGATGTTCTCTAGGAGAACATGGTGATTTCCCAAGCTTGGGGTCCACGGAAGGTACAGATCCATACACGCCTACACCGTATGGACACATACAATTTTTCCAAGTATACATCATATCTATAGTAATTCGAACATGGTGTCCCCTCAAAATAACTGTTTGGTGAGTTAGGTCAAAGCAGCAATTCGATCTCTTCAACGGCTATATGACAAGCTTGTTTTAGTCTGGTAAATCATCAGACCGATAAGTCAAGCAGCATACCTGGATCGCAGACATCAGTCGGTCAGAGGTTGATGAAAATGTTATGTTTGGGCATCCGCTGGATGTAAAAATAGAACACTAAACGATATGGGTCTGGGTGTGAACACAACATAGTTCTCTTTGGGTAAGTGCTATTTTGAGTTTAACTTAAAGAACTGACGTGTCAACTTTGAGACCAACAGTTCACAGCTATCATTGAGCAAATCAAAACAGTCCCGCGATTTGTCTTGGTGACCGCTGAAGCGATCACAGTGAGACCACTTAACTTTAAACTCTGTTAGCACAAGTAAATTTTTGGTAACTTCCGTAACTAAGGTTCAATCATAGCCAATGTTCGGCGAAGACTGAACCGGTGGTGTACTAATTCGTGACGTCTCATTCAATAGAGTATGAGTCTGTCTCATGGCACTTTTCATGAAACATCCTTAGAGGTGCTGGCACGAAAATAATATCTAAATTACAAATGGGTATGGCTAAACGTTTGCATATGATAATTCGGTATGGCCTAATGTGAGGTCAGTGGAAGGTAGTCGACATGGCTGTCTAATAAAAGCGTGGTCAGAGATCTACTCCCATCCACGACAAGGATGAAACTCGAATACAGCGCTTCGTTTCGAATGAGATTGATTGAAACGTCTACGAAAATGCAACAGTTGCAATCAAAAATGCGTGATACATAGTTTATATACACAAAAATCCTACACTACTCATTAGTAGTGATCTAATTATCATTATATAGGTGCTTGTTTTCACGCAAGGTATATAACACATTGTTAACACCACTGTTTAATTGTGCATAATCTCAAAGGTAAAAGCACAAAGCAATTCAAAAACGTTTTTTGATTAATCATGAATTTCTGATGTTACAACAGATACATGTGGTTGCAAATCTCGCTTATTTTAACTAGGAAACAGCAGATGCCCTATTGATACGATATTTGTCTGGATATTTCAATTGTATTTCATATCACGTTCCGGAAATAGCGTTTTAAAATCTAGTAATCCGATTTCCTTCGGAATTTAGAGAAAAACTAACATTATCTTCACTGAATGTGCAGAAAAACATGTGGATTAAACAATGTTGGTAATTTCGGAGCTCGCCAAATTCTCGAAATATTCGTGAGAAATCAAATTTACAAACAGCTATTCTCGGTCATTCTCATGAGGCTTCCACAGTAACATGAAATATATGATGTCTGCAGAATTGATCCCATATTTTTAGAACAGTCATGTTTTACTATTGTTTCTCAGGTAACGTCTCTGTCTTCGGCTATTTGCAAAAAAAAATTGGTGTGTGATAGTACTCAATATGTTCGATCAGTTCGAAAAGAGAATAAACAGAATTGTTCTGTTCACTATAATCGATAACCTCGTGATCGGCACTTCTAAGTTTGGCTGAAACTACTACTTTCATTGAACCCACTGAATATAGGTTAAGTCAATAGGAGAAGTTAGGCAATTTGCATAATTTCAAATTGAACATCAACGACATACCGCAGTTTCTGCATTGAGCTAATTTTTTTCAGCTAGTCTACTTCGAAAGGAAGCACTAGACTCGAATTTCGTTCTCATTGGAACTCATCGGTAGTGCAAAATTCTTGTCCGAACCGAAGTTCGTACCCCCAACCCGTTCTTGTAAGACTAGCGAGTTAATCACAACATAAATATTTCCACAATTGGCGGGACCGAAAAATCATATCCATACCACCAGTCACAACCTTGTATGAATAGTGTTCCGCTTGCCCGTTCATTTAGAAAGCAACAGTTAAGAACTTGGAGTGTAAATTTTGCAACGCAGGATGTAGTCTATTACCCATTATAAGTGGCTGAACCTTGCATGCGTATTTGCAATCTTTGAGGGACTTTGAAACTAATTCGAACATAAGTAAATCTTATTGAATAACTACTATGTACTCCTCTATAGTGATCAACGTTTACAAGTATACGTAATATTTTTGAAATATATTAGCTACTACTCTCACGATCTTTAGTTACTGTCGTGAAAGTCGTCCGGTAAAATTGTTACTTAGACCAGCCTTTTCTTCAAGCATTCAAGCCAAGATAGAATCTACAGTCAGTTGGTTACACCATCATAGTTGGTGTTGGCAGCAAAGCTAATCGTTCAGTTATCGCTTCTGCATACAAGTTCTGAAGTTAAGGGACATTTTAGATTTTCGCGTAACCGTATCTACCACTATTGTAAATTTGCTAGCATTTGCTTATAACCACGATCACCTATCCTATAAGTATAGAACAGCAATTTGGTGCACAAAAATGGTGTTGTATACATCACAAATTTATCAGTTAACAGATGATGCACGCGTTTAAACCAACTAGTCGACAAGGCGTCAGAAACTGCTTCAGATGAACACCAATCAATTCTACTTAACGACGTCACCATTCTCAGTAAGCCTTCAAGTTGCGACTACGGGAATGTCTAGGTGCCGTAAAAGTACAGAAACTGTAAGATGGCATTTTATTATCCTTACACGAAAAGATACACATAACTTAATATTCATTGCAACTCCAATGTGCAGTGAAAGCAATCATACAATTGCCTTGGCAGTCAATCCATTGGATCATTTGATGGATTCCGTATGAAACGGAAGGTAGGGTGGGTGACTGAGATCAACTACGACATTACTGATCTCCCAACGTCGGTTTGTATCTTAGTTGGTAGACTTCTTGCCGCGTTTAAGTATTCTTGTTCCGATACCCGTTCGAATGCAGCCAAAGCCGGCATTTTTGAAATTTTGGTCTCTTAAGAATTATCAGACCGGCCGCACCAATTATCAGCAACAGCAAATTCGACGAAATGATCGAGCGCATATATTTGACAACCGAATGCTCTATCTCCACAGCGTGTGTGACATTTACTTATGTTCTGTTCATTAAATCCCGTTAATAGAAATGGTTAGCTAAGTTCATCACTATATCAATGCAAAAAACGATGAACTGTGGTTACAGACTCAAACACAAAAGGAACTTCTCTTGTATTGCATGTCTAATGTTCAGGTTAACTTCAACGGATTGTACAGATGGACTGGCTGTGAAAGCTCCCCCAAGTCTTATCTTCATCGAATTGTCAGCATGCAAATTTACTGTTAACAAATTGACTATATTTTTGTTACGCCATCAGAAAGCGGTGAAATTTTAAGCACAATATAGTCCTCAGAAACTCACTTTCCTCTCATTTTTATCCTTCGCATTCCCATAGTCGTCGAACTTCTGAAGGTGAAAATATTCGTCGATTTCTCTTTTAGTCTAAACCGTCTAATGCTGATCCAAATCTTCAAAAGCTTTCACTAACCTGCGAGTATTTTACGAATCTTTTTCTCTAGGCGCAGCCCAGACAAAAACAGAGGCTGCTAAATAGAAACACCCATGTATCGAGAATTAACTTTGACTGCTCATTATGCATATTTTCACGGTTTTGTGCAACGTGAACAGAAACAAAACACTGTTGGTTTACCCACGAACCGATCAACAGCTTATTCCGTAAAAGTAGTAGAAAAAGAACTACATCTGATTATCGGCGTGCCTTAGGGGCATGTTTTTGAACAAAGCACGTGGATGTGTATTCTAGAAGTCACTGGCAAGTCTACCCATAAGTATCAGAAGAAAGTACCGTTGGGTCATTCCAAATTGATATGAAACTTGAATCATTCCGTCGCCAACATCAATCGGTCGATTCAGGGCCCCAAGCTACAAGGCTGATTCACTACTCAAGTAGCGGCAGGCCAGAATTTGAATGTCAAAGTACCTGTCTACGGGCCTTCTTTTCCAGTGTTGCACTCCAAAATGCATAAGTTTTAGCCGAAAAAGCTCAACTAACATAATGTTGCGTGGGTTACTAGTGGAACCAACAGAACGGTTCTTGTTATGATAATCTCATACCCGGTGGATGCCAGCCATTATACACACCATAAGATTCCCTTTTGTGTTGTCTGCAATGACCAAGTAAACTGGACAACACTCACGATTAATCACAGCTCTCGCATTCTCATAGACTTCTCAGTTATCCCTTTCCCAAACGATGCACTTTTTGTCAGAAATTTTTCTGATGTAGGAAACAACAATCTACTAGTATGCACTATAATCAAAACGCCACTGTTTAAAATAATCCAATTTTTGTTAACTCAATTTAACGGAATGTAAGCTTGTCGATTTAACAGATATAAATTGAGACAGTATCATGAAGGAGCATGGCTGGCTTATAAAAAATACTCTAAAAATTCCGAATACATTCATAATGAAATTTTGATCAATGCCATTTATATGGTTAAGAAACTTGGACAGTATGAAGAAGAGAACGACAAAATGGTTGTATTCAATCATGGACTTATTAACTAATCGCATTTATTTGGTTCACAATAGCTTGACGTTCTTAGAAATCCGATTGAAATACTTGACATTGATGGACACCATATTTGTCCGTTCAGTTCCACTAGCTTAAATAGAAACATAACCAAATGTATGCTACGTTAGATCGCTAATGGATACTATGTTACAAACCTAGGACAATGAAGTGTGCCAAAAACTATATTTTTTAACATCTGAGAAACACGGAGCTCTCGATGGCTGTCGGAAGTAGAGTGTGATGGAAGGGTTGAACGAGGTAACTAAATTGGTCCTCGAAGCCGATGTTGAAACGGCCATTTATTTAAATGAGAACGTACGGTATGTATTCTATTTTCTATCTAGTACCGAACAACGTCTGGTCAGTCATCGTTAAGCGAAAAACATGGTACACTCATACAGGTTCTGATTCTCTGTTAGAATAACCGACCACTTTTAAGCCAATTCTGAACTTATAGCAAAAGGTTAACAGGAGACTTGTTCAGACATTCAATATGAATGAATTGGACTATGGTTCAAGCATCAAGAAATTGTGAACAATTAACAAGTGGGGGATAAGTCTCTAAAGTCATTGATGAGGTAACCGTTGTCTCTCACCTATTACGATAACTTCTGGTAATTCCGCACAGTTAACTTTTGTGTCGATCAGCTCCCCCACTTTAAACAGTCAGCGAGTGTCATAGACTAGTACGCATACTGGTTTCACAAGATTAACCGAAAGTTATGTATTATGCTGCGTAAAACAGGCCTGAACGAACGGGTTTTTTGATTTTAGAAATGAATTCATTGCTTGCAAAATTTCCGATAGAGGACAAGGTTGAGTCTGCGTGACTCGGCAACAGTCCAGTACTGTACTGCTGTCTATAATGATGATGATGATGAGGAGGAGGAGGAGGAGGAGGTCCTAAGACCACTGTCGGCATACCGAACCCAGTTCACCCACTCTTTCGCTGTTGTCCCGGTAAATCCTGTACAGACAATGACGTCAATCGGAGGTGAAAAAGTGGAATGGGAGTGACCGAGATAACAAGCTTTATTTATTTTCGGTCAGCCGAATTTCGACTTGCGCATACTACAAGAGGTCGACGATGTGTAAATGACTCGGTGAGTCCTGTACTCGAACTTCAAACTGCCTTCGTGTTTTAAGAAAGATCATGCGTTCGCTATCTGAGTATCCTTATCGAACAAAGTGAAGATGTTACCATATATCGATCAGTTTAGTGAAAATCACTTTGGGATGGACAATACTTCGTCAATAGCACTATTCAACTACGAGGAAATGTGGCATGGCATCTACTATACACAAATCGACATACAGCACTATCGGAATCCAAATGAGTTTGCAATTGTAGGAATAATAAAATCGTAAAGAGCTACAAAGATGTTAGCGGTACATGGAGATGCTTTCGATGTATTTAATCATATTTAACAGGACATCTAACCTGTTCCAAATGATAAACCAACTATAATGCATTTACTCAATTGTCTGGATTACACATTCGCACAGCTGGGCGCTGTCGATTCTTTGGCAATACAGGGTTCCTCTATCACCAAGTTCTTCATCATCAATAATATCACCACAGACAATACATCAGTGTTCCTCACTTATGGCTAATTGCCACACAACCATGAAAAAACACAAACGTTATAAAGAAAGGGAGAAAGAAAAAAGAAGAGACCTAACCAATTAAAATGGCTACGTCTATATTCAAATATTAAACATCGAGGTGTCCACACTTTTCAAACACAAAACCAAACTATAAGTGAAAGTAAGGCGTCATCAGCAAGACAACTTCCTTCATTGTCTTGCATCATTAAATGCACCCACTTCACAGACAACGCGGCAAAACAATGACAACATTCATGCTACTGAGTCCAAGTAGCCACCATCTCCTCTAACGTCCCTGGCCATCGATTCGGTGAGTCGAGACGTCACCAGTCCGAGAGATGAGCATTAGTTACAGTGGCCAACATCTTGGTGAATGATTTCATTTCCCTATCTCAGGTCATCATCTGTTCATCTCGCACCTTAAGTCAGATGATGGAACATTGGTGAAGAGTGCTCAGCGTGACAGATGGTTAGCTGGCGTCCTTAGTACATGTCCTAGTCATCTTAGTCCGTATAAACCTATAGATTTAACAAGCGAACTCGACTGACAGTCACTATCAAATACCCGCTCCCTGACCTCCTTGTTGCTTACTCGCCGGTTCCATCCGGTGCGTGTGACCGAACGCAGATATCGACAGTCAAATATCTGAAGACCATTTACGTCTTCCATCCTGAACGGCCAGGTTTCAATACCGTAAACGAATACAGTCCTCACTGTCGCGCAATATGCGAGACGCTCAAGCCTAAGAAAGACGCCACTTTATCACCGGAGGTGTCCTAGATTAGCGAACACAGCCCTAGCCATACAGACATTCTTCTATTTCATTCCCTACACCACCATCGCCGCTGATGCAGTTTTCCCACGTATACACACCGGTCAGCGACCTCCAGGACTTCGTTACCTAACATTAAATCTACGTAATTACAGCAATGTTGCGAACCTTAGTATCAGTGCGCGGTTCCAAATCTAATGACCAGCGTGCTACATCACAAGTTTGTGGCAGCAACATAGTGGGAGCAGGAGGCCAGCTAAATTGACTTTCATAGCAATCCGCCACCGCTCTAACCCTTTAGACTTGTTATAGACGAGCGTGCCATCTGTCTCGTTGATAGCTTCACTGACAGACAGTCCTCTGGGATTGATAAAACGGATAAGCTTGAATGGTGTGTCGATATTCCCTGAAGCAAAAGTGGTTTCCATCTCCTTGGCAGACACGATGAAAACATTTCTGAAATTTTTGCGTCTAGAGCTGGCCCTAACAGAACCTGCCAAGCGAACGGCACAGTCTACTGCTAACGGGAGTTCAATCTACCAATGCGGCTGCTGTCGTCGTATTGAGGACTATATCTACTTCAGTCTGAACCGTAGCGGTATCCGTCGAGTACCGGGTAGACAGTGTGGGTGCCGTTAGTTTCATACGTTGACTGCTATCCCGGATTCTAGTTTCCGAGTTACAACAGACATCAACATGCAACGAGTCTAACGTTCGCGAGAGAGTGGCCTGTTAATCTATATGTTGTAGAATGCCAATGTTGAAGTCACTTATATTAATTCTCATTCTAGGTCTAAACAAGGAACGAGGGGGCCTGAGGATGGGTGGTGAGAGATGAGACTTGCCAACACAGTGTTAATATGATCAATCACATCTATTGCGGGACCTGCAGAGTAATCACCAGGAATGGGGGTCGGGAGGGGTCTGAAAGCTAAATATGATAAGACAGTGGAAGAGGGGTCAGCAGTAACATGTTTTCGCCTATCCACTGTGCTGTATGCAGCAGATAGGGCGACCCGGTTTATACTGCCAGACGGCCGATGTAGTATGGAATTAACAGTGTTGCGAGCATTCGTGGTTGTGTGTGGGCTGGGATACTGCCAGGACCACCAGACCTAGACAAGTGAACGATTAGGGTTCTCAACCAAAGCCTTTGGTTCAAAAGCCTGTACCATAAGGCAGCGGGTGGATAACAGTGTACTAGAATTAGTACTTTTCCCGGAAAAAGATGTTAATCTTCTTCCAACCCCTAACCTGGAGGACAAGGAGACTACGGTTTGTCAGACCTCTACATACTGGCCTGCCTGACATGAATGACTCCGCTGGTGTGGTCGCCACACCGTCCACTTTAGTCTAATAGGTCAATGAGATGCTCAAGCCGTCACACTGCGTCAAGGATCAGACTCATCGTGACCAAATTCCTACTGGAGACCGATTTTACAAACTGATTCCTAACGAATTTGCGGCATCGTAGCCACTCTGGCCACTGAAGATACCGTTTTTACATCACGGGCTGTAGGTATCTACGAAAATTACTGACTACACCTCTCGTTTATCATGGTTTCGATCAGTGAGAGATTAACAATAACGAGTTTTAACTTGGAGTAATTATATTTTGGTGAAATTGCAGTGTAGCCGCTAGGAAGATACAAAATGGAACTAACAACTGTCGAAATCAGCCACCTGATGTAATTATTTTTACTAATATTTTAACACGAATCAGGCGAAAATTCGCATTAACAGGTTGAGCAAGGACACAAAGAACCCGCACAGATATAAACGTATCAGAACTATAATTAGCACTTCCGTCTTAACACTCTGAGGTTGTGGGACAAGGATGTCGGCATTGATTATTTTTAGCGCCGGATGTGTTTAATTTGAGTACAGAAAGTGAATCACTTCAAAACCCGATGCTTGTCACCAACGACCTAAGTCCCTAATCTAAACGGTAGTTCATGAAATTTTTGCACCTGACAAAACGCTAAATTAGGCAGAACAGTGGACCACACAGAGCACAGCCGAACACAATCTCCCTTGTCACTTTATCTCGCAGATTACATCATATTTTTAGGGTTGACAAAATGGATCTGTTCAGGAACCACAAAGACAGTCAACGTAAGTAACCCTTATATAATGCAGAGTAATAATACTGATTATTACTCTCCGGCACACCGACCACTTTTGAGGAAGGCAAACCTAGACTATGCTAAGGAGATGGAATCCTATGAACGGAAATTACTATCTTTGCCAATATTCAGAAAGCCGTCGCTACAGAGAACGTGTTGGGGGGTGATTTTTATAGAACTCACACTATCTGTTGCAATAATAATAATAATATTGGAAACGAAGCTTTGCGACAAATACAAATTGACAAACATGATTAGTTTACCTCGTAATAATAGAACATGAATTCAGTGAACAAAATGGTTTTTCCAAGTTGTCATTAGACAGACATCAATGAACTAGAAAAAACAATAAGGATAAGTTGACAAGGCATACTTGGTGACTGCTGAGTTGGTAGCTCGGGTTGATGGATCCTACGTTGAATTATTCGCCGAGCTTGATACGTAAATTACAAACTTTTCATCAACAAACGAGGGGATATCATCAGTGGTCAAGAGTATAAAAGTACAGGACTGATCGGTTCAGTTGTCCAAGGTCGATGAATATCTGTCTTTACTTCAAGTGGTACGATGACAGTCTCTGACTCAGGATCCGCCTGACTACTTTTGTTGTTGACTGAACTTTAACCTGAGACCCGATTGGTTATGCCTTGGTCTATAAATCTGGAACTTAACTGGCTGCTAATTGCTGTTATTAAACTTCGACCGGGCCAGTCACAATTTCTTTCAAACTTCAGTAAGACTGGTTATTCAAGTTTGAGCTTTGGCCATTAAATTAACATGCTCACGATCCTTCGTTCTACAGTGCGTTGGCATTTGGTTATAGCCATGTCTGCGTCTCCCGAAGTCCTTACACTGCTGATATCATGTCGTTTTGTGTCGAAACGTTTGCAACCTAAATGCCAAGGTCAGTGAGCAAATACTGATAGGACACAGCTTGTAATTTTTATTCAGGTTACCCAAGAGATCTAACTGCTTTAGCTTCATCGTAATTGTTGGGACCAAATGTCAATACCATGGAATTGCGAATTGTTGCAATGATGAATCAGACATGCGAACAGGTTTTGGTGCACAGTGAATTGGGCAACATAATTGTTGCAAATTGTCTCATTTGTAATTCACAGGTTGCGCCTGACTTCTTGGGATAGTGGCCAGTCGTCCGAAAACCCGGCCGGCATTTGACATAGTTGGTTATCTTCAGTAGCGTTCACGAGATAGTGAACGGTAACAGTCGAAGGCTGTTACACTTGTACAGACAGGCAAGTGTGACCACTGACAAACTGTTAGTCTGTCTACCTCTTGACACATTCCACGCTAGACAATCAGCGCATCTGTTGTCGGCATTTTATTCACAGGTTACGTTAAACCTAACCTACTATTGTCAGGACGGCTATTTTAAGCTGATAAAATTAGCCATCAGCCGAGTTGCTAACAGCTGATTGGCTCGTGTGCATGCAACCACCGCAGTCTATCGGCAGTTGTTGATAGTGGCTCAACTTCAGTGGCTTTTTGTTTGAATTCAAGGTATATTGTACACCAGTTTTACTTCATGATATAATTGGCCGACTTTAGAATTTCAGTGCTCACCCTACCGTGGTGGCTGAATAACTCAAGATATACTCACGCATGTTCGGAATTTATAACAGATATTTTGTACAAAAATCAACTCGCGACCTTTTCGTGTGAGCTTCCAGATGATTTTCCCGTACCCTGTCCTAAGTGTTAACGATAACGCCTGGTAAGTTACTAAATACCTGTAGTTTTGCTAATAATCTTAAGATTGCAGGGGTTCAACCCATACGATTCAGTTTACGTAAGCCTTATAAACCCAAAAAACGGGCTTTTTCGATTAAAAAAAAATCGTATGAACGTTTTGCATGGAAATTACACTCAAGTTCCACATAAGTAGTGCTATAACCCTGAGCACACTTCTGAGCAAAAACACACAGGAAATTTGCCCTGTCATCAATCGAACAGTAGTCATCCTGAAAGGTGTCGACATACACAGGATTTAGCTGGTGAAGCCAAAATCTTTAAACACCTAATAGAAGCGACCATGGAAAAACACGACACACACTACTTCCACAGTACAGCTGTATCTACCACAGTAAGTAAGGTAGGGCGATACCACAGAAAATCACAAACTCGCATAAAAGCATGCAACCTTCTGTTTAAGACCTTTGGTACTATAGTGTTATAAGACCAATTTTACAACGTTGTCTAGTTTTGCATGCTGTCTTCAGTTGCAAACAACAGCAGTGAAATGTTAAACAAAATCATGTCAGGTTGATATCAGTCAAAGCCATATCAGAGGAAATGGCATGATAACTAGTATGTTCAAGGATAAGATCAACTTATTGCACATGCCAGATGATGCATGCTGAAAAGGATATCAAGACTCTAACAGAGTCTGTGGATTCATCCCAAGACCGGTCTTCGATAGAGGCTTGGTGATTCTTACTTTGCATACTGTGTCCCTGATACACATTTGAATGATGGTATATAGTCATTGTAAATCTGACATAGGTCGGTTGTGTCTTCACAGATATAGATATATCATCGCAGTTACTAATAGGATGGCGCATGCAAGTTGAAGTGGGCAAATCTAATATGTATTAACCGGATAGTGTTCCAGTAATACCAAGCATAAAACGGCGGCATAATGTGCTCGTCAAATGCATTACATATCGTTATATGAAAAGCATTGAGCCGTTTCCTTTAGTGGACAGTCTCATTCGTATTATTTTCATCGAAATGGCTGAATTGTGCGTAAAATTTACAGACCGGAGGAAGCCGAAAAAGTCTAGGTATATCTGAATATATGTTGGATGGTTTAGAAGGAAAGGATGAATCAGTAAAGTGCTTCAGTTTCAGTAATAGTGTCAGCAGAATATAGTAATAAGGGGAATTGATAAGCCGTCAGATTTTGAGCATGAATATGGGAGAGAGCAAAGGTTCCAGTGTGGAACCTTGTGACGCACCTTCGGTGACGCAATACCAATGAATCCTAACTGCAACTCCAAGTACTGTTCACCCAGAGTGGGATTACGATGCACAGTTCGCCACATAGTGCCGTCCACCCATCATCAAAGCTTATATAAAACGCAGGTGACAACATAAAATAGTATCAAGTTAGTAGACACAATGACCTTTTGTAATCTTAGCTCGAAATATCCACCTGAAACTTGTTACCTTCAAAAGTAACGGCGGGCAACAGTTTTCGGTATAGACTTACAAGTTGTTACAGGAAAGGTAATCCTTCACTGTACGTTCTTGTCTCTAGGTTGTTTGAGGAAAGATTACGGTTTATAGATGTAAAGACGAATTTAGTGGAAATAACTTTTCACTAGTTTCATCGGCGTGCTACTTTACCAACAAAGAACATTGAAACAACATTCGGACAGAGAGTTAAAAAGGTAACCAGGAGACTTGTAGTGCAGGTTGTCTATCACATACGTGTCGATCGGGTAAAATTTTAAAGCTGTCAACCGATTCATCCGTGACCACAGAGCTGGGCAGCGTGGTCCAATGTAAGCAGACTGGACAGGGGAAGTAACGCTGTCCACATATTAACCTGTTTGTTCCATAATCCAGTTCTAACTAATGACCCGTTAGATGTTTACTCTTGTTTTCCCATAACAGATCTGTTAGTGAATACCCTGGGTTGTAGAGTATTTTGTGAGTGAGAATAAGGTCTACTCTAAGATATACGTGAAGCATTGAAAAAGGACCTGATATAGCTAGTCTTTCTGGATATGGGGTTCACCACCATCATCAAAGACAGCAATACATTAGCAATTCGTACTGATGCTTAACTGCCATACAACCATGAAGATAAAAGCCCTTGTAAACCAATAACCAAACTAAATAAAAGTATGTCACTATTAGCGAAATCGCTTCGTTGAGGTTTTCACTAACCCACGTCATTAGGTCACAGACAATCCGGAGAAACAACAGTGACGTTTAAATCGTCGAGCTCGGTCAGTCGACATCTCGCCTAGCCTCCAAACACTGATTCTGTGACTCGCGAGGATCGGGATTTCCCTTGGGCTTCATCGTTCTCCTGGAGGTCCGCTTCTGAGCACCTTCAATCAAATTCTGTCACCATAGGCCAGAATGTTCGTTTCCAAATGCGAGCCGATTACGGAGGCGAACATATTTGTAAAGAATTTTGGGCGGAAGGTTCGACAAATTCTTCTCGCGATATGATGCGTTCTTTGCGTATTTTTAGTCATGAATGTAGAAGTTGTAGTCAGACTTAAATTGACTGTCACTTAGCTTCCTAAATCTCTTTCGCATAAACATACCAGTAGCTTAATGTAACCAAGGTAACAGTCGGCGCAGGTTTAGTAGTGAATGTGTATGGTTTTGAATGTGATGTGAAGCGGCCAGTGATTTTTCTAGAACCAGTCACGATAGATCACATCGTTCTGCATGGCTCTCGCATATTTCGGACGCTCTACAACTCACCAGAGTTTTGTGCCGTTGGCGTTAAACAGCGTTGATGAACTGACGATGGTGAATAGTTTACGGACAAAAAGGATGGACAGTTGTTGTAGGATGTGGCCTTACGGAACACCGCTGTAAACAGGCAACATGTTTGATAACTGTCTATTCACTTTAACATTGAGCTTATGATCAAATAATCCTCGAGTCACCTGAATGA
Source organism: Paragonimus heterotremus (assembly GCA_013368495.1). Classification (NCBI taxonomy): domain Eukaryota; kingdom Metazoa; phylum Platyhelminthes; class Trematoda; order Plagiorchiida; family Troglotrematidae; genus Paragonimus; species Paragonimus heterotremus. Next base: position 36,042 of record LUCH01003447.1, read on the forward strand.
AAGCTGATCGGGGCCCATAACTGTGGAAAAAGTAAGGTACAACAAAGCCAACACTACATCGGCAGCGTTCGTTCAAAAGTGGCCAGCAATCTGCAGATTTGTGAGGAAGAGCTATCCTTTACGAAAGCCAGTGTGCTCATTGGCAACAAGTTCGAGGTCTGGTCGTGAGAGTCATACAGTAAGTTGTTTTGTAGACCACTAAAAATAACGTCATTCATTGACATTTTATTTGGTTCTTCCTACGCAAACCTTCGGAAGCAGGTTTGATTACTAACTGTTTCCAGGAATCCGACAGACAGCCTGTTGACATAGAACAATTAACAAGCAATTTTAGAGGCTCTGCTAATTCCACAATAAGGTTTATCGGGATGAAAAGGCATACCATACTTAAGAAGAGTGACTTATGGGCTAGTAGGTTCTCCGTGGTGAAAATCTGCTCGATCCACCGGTGATCCAAACCCCGACATAATAGAAGAGCTAACAAGGGATCAATCCAAACGTCGCGTTAAGGATACATCAGAATTGGACGAAAAACCTCAATGTTACACTTCCCGGTAGTTGCCAAGTTCTTTGTTCTGTGCTGAGCCAGTCAGCGTACAGTTCGACTTTCTAGGTGCCAATATGATCAGCTAATGACAGACTGTGATTTCTTTAATGCTGTTGTACAACTATAAATGTGGCTTCTTGTCTCATAAAAAACACTTTACAGCAATCAGTACGAGGTCCCTCTAATACTTTCGTGGAAGGTTTCAACTAGAGTACGGTTTCCAAGGCTACTTGAAGTCTCTAATTCTGAGTATTACATTCTCTTGTTTGATTCTGACTTGCGACATTGATATTTGGGGTGATTCGCTGTAAAGAAGCTTAGGATTTATCTTCAACTATTGAACAAGAATGTGCTGATAGCAAAAACGATTCCCTCCTAAAGTAAACGTGGTGCGACTGCACCACGACACACTCCACAAACGTAAATTCAGTCTGTTCTAGTTGGTATCTGCTACATGCTGAACGTTTCAGGAGTCCGTTTTTTTGCTAGACCAGAATCACAGTACCTGGATGTGGTTGCTAACAGCACCAAAGATTGCTTCGATGATTACTTGTCAATGATGACCTAAGCTGAGCTAGGCCAACCAACCTCACTGAGTTGTCTTTATCGTTGCGAAATTGGTATCACAATGGACTTGTAAACCCATACTTTGGAGGATGTTGTTTTGTTCCATGATAAGTTACTAGATTCAAATGTTCCCAGAGCACTGTGACCAAAAGAAGTTGCTACTGTTAGACTGTGAATCATATCAACTTCATTGGTAATAATACAAGCAAGGCAAGATGAATCTAGACCCACTCTCTACCTGATATGATCACGAACATGCTGAAATAGTTCAGCTCTGCAACGAAGGAATATGTAGCAATAACGAAACGGTTCGTGAAACGTATCTCCGAATGATTAAAGTCTCGCATCCTTAAAGTGTGCAACCTGCGCAGAGCGTTACGCAACACTGAGTCGGCAATCGTATAAACGGAAGATGTGCAGAGCATACCAATCAAGCAAGTGGAGCTTTAAATGACGTTGACTACTTGATAGACCGATTTAGAAAAACCTAGTGGCATCCTGTCACGACTATATGAGACCTTTAGGTGCGAGCCAAAATAGGGAGTTAGATCACCTGTTGCACCGATTTCCCTATCACCGCGAACTACAGTCAGTTTGCCATCCTGCACTTCCACATTACACCAGACCTCCGTAATATTTACTATGAGTGGGTTTCGCGGAATACAGAAGTCTTGAAGCTCGTCCAGGTTGTTAGACAATTAATCCGCACTAGCATGAAAGCAATACCAGGAGTCAGTTTCACTACATATGAAAAGCATGTAGACGAAACTGCTTGATAAGTGTTGGCGAGTGAGAAAGGTCGAGTCGACGTGTTGTAGCGCGTTCAAGACTCACCATCTCCTAGTGGAATAGCAGCAAGTTGATATTTTTCTTGAAATCTTGAACTGCAAACGTGTAGAGGATACTCTGCTTGTTTGCAGGGGTAAATTCGGTAGGTCTTTTGATGGTACGCAGTTGTTACAACTCGCATCTGGCGTTTCGTTATCACTCATCACTTCTGTGTCTGACTTGTCGCAGCGAAGTCCATTACGATGATCAACAAAGGTTGAGGTATGATATGGACCAATAAAATAGGAATTAGAATTACCATAATTATAGGGTGGGAAACTGTGTTTTCAACACACTTGCTGTCAGCCGGCTCTGGAAACGACGGTCGCTCGATCGCTTCTAATCGGAAGCAGCATTCTCAGACGCAGAAACGAGAGGCGGAGTAAACGGCACGCATTTTATAGGGCAACAGGTTGACTACTTATAGCGTAACAACCTTTGCATCGCGTTCTGACACACTTACGGGGTTACAACTAGACAGACCGGACACATACACGTCAAACTCTCTCCCGGGTACTCTTTTAAGGCATCGTGGGCCAAAAGCTGAACCAGTCCGGGCTTGAGTCTCACGTAGAAGGCAGGTTAGAAAACTACCCTTCTCAAAAATCCCTCTGTCACAGATTGCGTAGCTTGAGGACGTGTGACTTAGGGATCGCTATATTGTAACAGCCGGATAATCACAAGCAACCAACAAATCAATAAAAAACCTCAGACATCCAATAATCAGTCGCAAGGACGCAACAATTAAGGGGAACAATGCAACATGCAAATGTAATACTACGCAAAAAATAGCCCACATCGTGGATACAGCTGAGACTAAACATACAGTACCTATCTGCAGACTACGCCTGAAGTTTGGGATCAGATACGAAATAGCCTATTTTCGACGGACCGACTTTTGGCCAGCAGTAGGTGTGGCGTATACGTGCGAACTGATTATTTTGGTTAAACTTATGAGAATGGCTCAGAGGCCACTGTGCGCTTGTTGTTGACAGCAGAGTCCCGAGTATAATCGTCTATGCTCTTGTCATCGCCAAACCTAGCGAATCCACCAAGTACCCAGCTAGAAGCCAGGTCGTAGAATTCCATGCGACCGGAACTGAGAGTGTCACGTAAGACAGAACGACGAGCACTTTAACCAAAATATTGGTCAAACAGAAAACTCGTTTGACGTAGATGTGACCACGGGCGATTGATCGGCAGTCGATTACCGTGTTGACGCGTCTCAGTGTTGTTTCCGACAACGGGTTTACAGTACCAGTCGATTGGTAAGTAGGAGAGGATTCGCGTTTTATCGTATTGTTGAACGTACAATGTTTACTTCTCATAAGCGACACACAAGAAAAGGGGGATGCCTATTCTCGGAAGATGCCTCAGACATGCAATTTGATTACTAAGATCTTTGCTACTCATTATTTGTAGGTAGTTGGAAGAGAAAAGTTAAAAAGCGGATGACACTAAACGCTCACCAAGCAATTGACAAAACATCAATACCAGAGGGTATAAATCGTGCAAATAGTAGGTAAGCTACTTTGAGTCCGAGAACGGTACCCGAGTTTTAATGGTTGATTCATCTAAAATACCGGACATTCCGCTCAACGTGCTTTAACATTACGACAATGCTTTAGAGCAGAGAAGACGTAAATAGATGTCTAAAAGTGAGATACATTCACAGTAGTAATTAGAAAGGTCTAATTTCGAGGAAAATGCTTCCCGGAAAACGGAACAACCATTTTGAAGTATTTATAAGACCTTTTGATATAGTACAACACTGTACTCCTGCAAGTAATATACAACCGCCCCCTTGATTCATCAAGGTACGAACAACCTCGTATGCACAGAGGCGAACATAGCCGAAGACAGTTCCAAACATAGCCTAACTTTTCATAATCTTCAGAAGTTACGAAACAGACCTAACTTCGTGAGGGTAAATTTACACAACGAAAGAAAGAAGCTAATAGAAATTAGCAGGTAATAAAAGTAGACCGATAAAAAAAGTAAAGGACAGGTAACTAGAACAAGCAAATTAGACGACCGTTGTAGGGCAAGTCAACGAGACTGACTTACGAACAAGTTAAGTGAATAGATCAAGTCGAGATGGTGCACTACTTTTCAGTTCTTTTATCACACAAAATAAGATGCTCAGATTATTCCTGAAAATCAACTAACATGATAACATGATCTCGTCACGAATGCAATTTTTTATGTCTCAAGGGATTAACTGGCATATTCCTAAATGAACGGCACGAATACGACGGATTGCGCTAAAAAAAATGGGCCGACAGAAAACGTCAGGGGCGACCATATGGACTGCAGTCACGCTCGCACGTTACCTCTCTAACACACACAGCTATAAATGTAAGGATCATTCGGAGGGACCGCAAAAAAAACACAATACCACAGCATCGACTATTCTGTTCCCATACATTGCCGTCAAACATGTATAGCTCTCCAATCTGATTACAACCTACAGGACACCTCGTCCTCTTTAAGCAATAAGCCAGTGATATTCTCACGCGTCATGACAAGAGATGATAGCTATAAACTATTTTCAAGCTGATACCGTCGGTAAACGAGCCTCACTATCAAACCTATGTTCTGCTGTCCTGGTGAGAAGCAAACGGAGGTAAGACACTATAAAATAGCGGATTGCTCTTGAGAAACTGGCTATGCCGTCGGTGAAGCATAAGTAAGAAACCAGATCAGAATGTTGTCTTAGTAGTTCTCATCTCGAAGATCCTAATAGCTGCCAGACTCAAATCTCGCAGGCAAATTCATAAGGCATAGTGGTTCGTGGGTTAAACAAACATTAGATCTAAGATAAATCCCTAGAGCTATCAGACGCCAGACGGAACATTCTTCAGGGCAGTTCATATAACAAGTTTAGGAGGGATATCCATACCAAGCCGAAATGCAGCCTGATAGTTGATCATCAGGTTTGGTTAATGTAAAAAGCCAAAGAAATGGAAACCGCTTTTGCTTCAGGGAACATCGAAACATTCTTCAAGCTAATCCGCGCTAATGGTTCAACACGACCGCCTGTTAATGAAGCAGCTATCAGCAAAACGGATGGCACACTCAGTCACAATAAGTCCAGATTTAAGAGCACTGGGTGGAACACCTCGAGAGTCAATTTAGCTGGTCTCTTGCTTCTAATGTGTCATCACTGCAAACTTGCAACGTAACACCCTGGTCGGTAAATTTAGAACCACTCACTAAGACTAAGGTCCGCAATTACGTTTCGGCCCGCAAATGCAACTAGGCTGCTGACTCGAGTGACCTCGTGCCAACACGCTTCAAAGAAGGTGAGGAGAAGTTAATATAGGTCCTGACTCGGGTATTTCAACTTGTGTGAACAACGGATAACATTCCTCTCCGCTAGAGTCACTCAATAACAGTTCCGAGAAAGGTGCTCGGGGATCTTGCGAAAACCATAGGAGAATTAGCTTGAGCCCAGCCATTACTAGGGCTCTAGCATTGATCATACTTCGTCCACTCACTGCAGTTCAGGACGCGGACATTAGGGAGGAACAGGTAGGGATTCGTTCTGGTCGAATATGTATTGACTAAATCTTCACTCTCCACCAAATTATGGAATACGTACCACCGACCAATCAGTGCCGTACTTCTCGACCGTAAAGATGCGTTCGATTCGGTGAGTCGATCTACACTGTGAGAGTCGCTTAAACGCAGGGTTGTACCGACCAAGTATGTGAACATACTGTCGGCTCTTCATTCCTATAATTCTGCTCAAGTTAAAGTCTACTGCGAACTAGCTGACCGTTTCAGCACCATCAGCGGCGTACATCAGGGCTGTCCACTTTCACCATCTTTGTTTACTTTTGTGATACACGAAATAATGGAGGACTGTCTCATGCAGTCACAAGATGCCAGCGCGGACCTCCAACCTGGTGGAACAATGACTGATGACAAATTGTTGTTGTTGGACAATTCTCAAACAGCAAACGATGCTAAAAACTATTCCGCGCCCTACCAAGCATTTCGGAATGTTTTTGCAGTCTCAAAATACGAAGTGGTTCTGCAAAATTGCTGTGAATACGTAAATTTCGTGTTGGCTACGGTGGTTGTTGATCGATTTGTGTACTGGGAAACCACAGCAGCGTCTGATGATGTGTAAGAAATCAAGCAGAGGAGCGCATTTCAAAGGCCGGGGCGGTATTCGCCAACTTAGAACACCTCTGGAGATAAATCAGCATCTCTCTGAGGCTTCAGCGTCGCTTACATTAGACGACAGTGAGGAGTGTATTCATTTATAGTAGCGAAACCTGACCGCTTAGGATAGAAGACGCGGACCGTGTTCAGGTATTTGACCATCTGTGTGTGTTCGATCACACGCACCGGATGGCACCAACGAGTAGGCAATGAAGAGGTTAGGGAGCGGGTATTTGTTCAGTCTGTGGGTTTACACAGACTAAGATGACTAGGACATGTACTAAGGATGCCAGCCAACCATCTGTCACACTGAGCACTCGTCATCAATGTCCCGCCATCTGTCTTAAGGTGCAAGATGAACAGATGATGACTTGGAATAGAGAAATGAGATTGTTACATGAAGTGTTGGCCAGTGTAGGGCTCATCTCCCGGGCTTGAGATCTCGCGACTCACGGAGTCGACGCCTGGAGACGTTAGATAAGATGGTGGCTATTCGGACTTAGTAGTGTGAACGCTGTCGTCGTTTGGCCGAGTTGTCTGTGAACTCAGTGCACATGGTTGGTTGGCGACTTCCGGTTGGGATAAGCTTGTCACAGTGAGTGAAGTCAAAGGACGCCTGGCTTGCGCTGAACCACTTGTGGTTCCAATCACACACCACTTATTCAGTGTAAACCCAAAGGAATAAGATCGGTAGTTGTGTGAGTGAAGATCTTGTGTCCAGCTGGCTATGCTGGTTAACCAATTTATAGGCCCGCACGAAACTAAAACCCCTATCTCTCGGAAAACAAACAGAGGGAAATTCGAACGGTAAGATCTAAACTGAGAAGAAAAATACTGAAGTAGTGGCTCAATATGCAAATACATGCTAGTACACTCTAGTGAGGGTGGGAGGAAAAATAAATCTCAGGGCTGGGCTCGAGAGAAGAGCACACAAAACATCCACCCTGCCGTACAACAACAAAGCTGGAGAAAAGGAAGAATAGAATACCACAGATACTCAGGTTTCTGAAGAGGGGAGCGCGTGAGTTGCCAAACGACGCTGGTCGTTAGCCGATACGAACAAGTCAAAAATGGACATAACGGATGTAATATACTTGAACCTAACGTACTCGTTGTCTATTGGTCGACGCTGTACTGTGAGTACGCTGGTGACTTGCTAGTCCCAAACGGTCAGGGCGTTCGTGGCAGCACACATTGCAACACCATACAGTCATGTCACCACAACCTATGGCACTGATGGTTCTTTAGTGTACCACGTGCTTCCACTCACGGTCGCGTAATAATTGCTCGTCGAACTTTCAGACGTCCGTCCGGATCATATTTCTCCAAACCGTCGGGTTCAACGCCGTCTTCCCAACATCTAGAATCAATGTTACAACACAAAAGACCTGTCTGCATAAGATTTCGGTATCTCAGTTTCGAACTAACAGGATTTCGCCTACTTGATTTCACCTGGCCGTACAGCAGTTGTTTTGGAATCCGGTCATCACCCAGTCGTCGGACGTGACCTAGTCAACAAAGGTGACTGAGCGTCAGCATGCCTTCAACCTTGTCAGTACTCGCTCGCCAGGGCATCTCGGTGTTCGGAACCACGTCTGACCACAATACCTAAGACGTGTCTTAGACACTGCTAATGGAAACGGCTCAGACAGCGTACGTTCCGCTAATACACTATCCACCTTTCACTGCCGTACAGCAGTATAGATAGCACCATTGAACGGTAGACAAACAGCTTCGTGCTCGGCTTCAGCCTGTGGTTCTTCCAAACACGTCTTTCAAGACGTCCGGAAGTAACACTAGCCTGCGCCACATGAGCTCTTAACTCGGGGTCCACGAACAGATCGGTCAACAAGGTGCTACTCAAGAAGCAGAATTATGCGCGGCTGTCGACATCTCAATTGGTGCGAATTTAAGAAGCAGCTGCAGGAAAAGCACCTCCGCCCGGAAAAGGTTGAAAGAAAGAAAATGGCCTACCCGTGTCGATGTCCAATTCAACCTTTGATGTCGAAGTCACGAAAGCTGTGGTTAGTCGCTGTAGTTCGTTTTCACTTTGTGTGAACAGTGCGCTGTCATCTGACGAATTCGCCGGAATTTTTATCTTGTACCAAGCTGGAGATAGCTACGTTGTTGTAGTCTAACCAGTCCGAACGTTTCTGGCGTTTGACACCGATCTTCTCGACAGTTGCTGTCGTAATCTGTTTCTCAGCTATTGCCACATACCCTCCGGGATAGTGGATACAAGAGCGTTGTGCAGACGAGCAGCAACGACACGCAGAAAAGCAGTCTTTGTTTCGCAGTTGTCAAACCGTTTGACATCCAACTTCTGCCGTTGTCCGGATAATCTACAGTAAACAGGCCTACATACATGGATAAATGATTTGGTCCTGACCAGTTTATGGTCTGTACTACATTCAGCGCCGCGCATCACTCGCGTGGTACGCAGTTCCATCGCAATCAGCGCAGTTTACCGTTCTGGCCGTCCTGTGGCGCTGCATCGATTCAGCAGGGTGCGCACACTTCATGTCCCAACACAGAGCGTCATGCATCCCCGGGTCTGTCTCACGTTCGTCTTCGGGGTACTGAGACATGAGTGAGCATTATCTGTCCGAGGATTCGTGTTGGGGTGGCAGTATGAGAGTGAGTGTCTGGCAGTAGCATATTTTCGTCTAGCCACCCTGCCATATGCAGCAGATAGGGCGACTCGGTTTATTCTGCGTGACGGTCGATGCAGCATTTTTTCGGGTTATGTTGTATAGTCATGGTTTTTATGGACTCTGGATACTGCCAGGGCGCCCAGACTTAGACAGGAAAGCGATTAGGGTTCTCAACCAAGGCTTTTGGTTCAAAAGCCTGCACCGCAAGTCATCGGGGACACAAAAAGACAGTCACAAAAACACCGGCCAAATTGCAACAGCAACGCATAGGCTCGACAGCCAAACACTCATGAAGTCACAACACACACATGACCAAAACTACTGCAGAGACAAACACGTCACAACAAAACCAGATCAGGCAAGAACAAAAATTAAGCCGAAACAGAACAACACATCGCCATCATTTGCAAGGAGCCAAACTGTCTTTTTCCTGACCTTTTCTGCCACCTTGGCGTGGTGGTCGGACTTGCGTGCTGTTTTGATCCGGCGGACTATGACTAGGACATCCGTCTTTCCAAGTTGAACTATGTCAGATTGGCCAAAGGAGAGCAGCCAGGCATACAGACTTAGAGCACATATACGAGACGAACTTATCATCAAAGGTTCTGACACACACTGGGTGAAATGAAAGCGCCGAGATACCTGAAAGGCCTTGAACGTGCATATAGCCCCACGCCATTAGCACGCCTGTGCTTGTAGCGGGGTGTGTTGGAGCTGTTCGCTAGCCCGACTTGGATGGGAGATGAGTTTTTGGGTAAGATTTTTTTAATGAAATGGCTGTGACTACGGACTTTGTATCCAAGTGCACAATTGTGCGACGATCAGCATAACTTACGTCATATCTGCCGAACGCGAGAATCTTTGAAATAACGATTTCCACAAAAGATCATGTTTGCCGCAGGACTTTTCGTGATTGGTCACTGTGAATAAGTGAACTTATTGATGCAGGTAAGTGAAAATTTAAAAAAACTGATGACGCCTTACTTTCACTTATAGTTTAGTTCTGTGTTTGAAAGGTGTGAGCAACTTGATGTTGAATGTATGAATACAGACGTTCCAATGTTAAGTGATTAGGTCACATTCCCTGTCTGTTTACTTTCTGGCCAAGCTTTGCTTTTCTCACTACGGTTGTAAGGCAGTTAAGGATCAGTGAGAACCACTGATATATTGTTGTCTATGATGATGAAGAACTCTAATAGCAAACCTTTTAACGGAGCAAGGTTAGTGGATGGCGATTAAGTAGTAATAAAGGATAGATGTGTTCGCCAAAATGTTGACCCGTTTTTTTAAATCACACTTCAGAACGCATTCGCCAAAGCACGTTAAGGCTGTCGTATTAACCAGGCTTTGTTGATCCGAATGACCTTGTAGGTCTGTCAGTGTAGGGCCCCTGTACACTACTGGAACTCTAGGACAACGTTATCCCATTACTCCACCTGCCCCACTACGCCGGTAAAATCCATCTGGTTTAAATTCATCTCCAGATCTGGAAAACTGAAATCATCCGAAATTGCAAGTAAAATGTAGAAGAACTAGGTTGCGACACGCGAGTGAAGTTCGTACATTTTAAGGTGAAAAGCTCAGATGCCTTATAATCATCATCACAACAGCCATGAGCCTCATCAGAAGTTATTGCGGCACGGGCCGTCGCCCAACTCAACAGTGACCTGGAATTTCAGATAAGTAACGTTGCTTAACAGGTTATACAATAATAAGAATGAGACCCGGCGGAAGAACAAGTGATGGCAACAGATTCATGTACTTTCCTCGGACTCCACTGCCAATCGGGCAGTTCCAGAGAACGATGCAAACAACTAAATCGAAAACAGCCGTAAATCTAGAAAGACTATGATCATCGATTGTGCATATCAGTCCTGATGCTAATAAGATCGGTAGTAAACTAAAAATATGCTCAATGAACCAACGAAGGGACCGGAAACCTGCTTGTTTTTCACACATCTCACATATTCTGACCGTAGCGAGCCGACATAACATGAAGCCAGAAGGTAACGTAGAGGCAGCAGACGCTAGACTGATGCCCTGTGGTTGCCAAATGGATTTCCGTCCCTCATTCAAAAACAGAAATTACTACTAACAAACACCAATCACAAGGTATCTCTTCAGTTTCCTGAGTCGTCTGAAAGAACTTCGACAGTTCCGATATCAACCATCATTCTTGAGAGAAGAGATCTAGTT